>OX579662.1:4388811-4614694 GCA_951230895.1 Carpatolechia fugitivella
GAGCCCAGCGTCAGCGCCGAGTAGCGGTACCGGTAGCCGTCGGGGCTCGGGCTGAGGGTCGGGCGAGTGCACGCTTCCCGGCGACTCGGTCTTGGCGGGCGCGGGCGGCGGCGGCGGGCGCGGCGTGCGGCGAGCGCTTGGCGTCGGGCGAGCGCCGCGCCTCGTGCCGCGCGTCGTCCGGCATGGACAGCAGCGAGTGTATGCTGTAGCTGCTGACATTTTTGCTGACGGGTGGGTCGCGGCGCGCGTTGCCGTTGTGGCGCGGCTCGGCCGACTTGCCCCGCGTGGCTGGGCCCCGGCGACGGCGGATACGACGCGGTGCTGAGCGTGGGCACGGTCTTGGCGCGCCGCTTCATGCCCTGGTCCTCGAGGCTGACCCGTTCCAGCTCGCGCAGAATCCTCTTCCGCGGCGACACCATCATGTGCTCCTGCCGGCACGTGGCGAGCTTGGCGTTCACCGGCGCCGGCAGCGACGCTATCCGCTCGCGCAGCTTGTCTGTAATACGCGTCAGCTCCTTGCGTCTGAACGCCGACCTCGTCTTCTTGTACACTCTTAACTTATGATACTGATATGGTTTCTTGAGTTTCATGTGGTAGTATTTCTCCCGGTCGTAGTCCGGCCACCGGTCGTCGTCGGACGTGCGCGGCTTGTCGTGCGCGGCGTCGACCGCGTCGTCTCCGGGCGAGGTGTCACCGTTGCGCTTCTTGTCGCAGACGCCGTTGGTGAGCACGCGGCGCAGGCCGTTGGGCGGCGCGTCGTGCAGCGCGGTGTCGTAGGGGCGGCGGCGCTTGGCGCGGCTGGCGGCGGCTATGACGGGCGTGTGCAGCGTGGCGGGTCGGCAGTAGTACATGGCGAGCTCCTTAGACAGGTTGCGGCGCGGCGCGGCCTGCTTCCAGCAGTGGTCGCGCTGCCAGGGCGAGGACTGGATGGAGGAGTTGTCATCGGACACGCTGAGCGAGGCGGAGGCGTGCGGCGGGTGCGGCGGGGTGGGCGGCGCGGCGGCGGGCGGCCAGAACGTCTTGCGCGGCACCGACACCCAGCCCGAGCGCTCGCCCTCGCGCCCACACCCGCGGACCAGCTCCAGGATGAACTTGCCATCTGCAACAAACAAACATCATATTTACAATATTTCACTAAACTATCTGCTGCAAAAAAGCCATCCGCCTCCGAGACTATTGTCAAATACGTATCAGTGAATGAGAAAAGTTATTTATTTATCTACAACAGCATGCAAAAATATAATGAATAATATTTTATACTAAATAAATCAAATTGATTGCGATGGACTTCCTTAATATATTTAAAGTATTTGTTTTGTATTCATGGCCAATAGTTCTGGTTGGATTAGTTTCAGGGAGGTGCATCTTCATCACACTACACATTAATCATTCAATTGAATAGCATTTACCGAGGCAGGCCTACAGATCAAAACTAACCATCTGATCCTTCAGAATACCTATCTTTATCCCGTATTTAGTATCTATCATTTCTCTTATTCAACTAGTGACTTCAAAAATATCTTAATCTCTTTCTGAGTATTTTCTTTGCCATGGAGCACCCCCTTGCACTCCTCCCGGCGCCTATGTTTAAGGCCCTTATAAACTTAAATGTGAAAAGTGAAAGCAGGCATATACTCAATACTCATAGCTTAGTTGATGCCCCAGCATTACTACATAATATCTCATTCAGGATCCCTCGCAGACAGGAGCGTAATTGCCGTAAAAAACATATTTTTTCATTAGCAAAAAGTAGGAGTTCTTATGTTACCAATAGTTTCATTAGGAGAGCATGTAAATCATACGATGACAAATTTGAAGATATTGATATATTGAATAATTCTTTGCATTGCTTCAAAAAGAAACTACTTAGAAAAACAATTTAGATTAAGGATTTTGTTACCTACCTGTATTTCTTCCTTTAACAGTAAATGTATTTAAAAATTTAGGGAACTGTAGGTATGTACTAAAACATGATTGTTTCAGTATTTGTTAAATGACTGTTTGTTCCTAAATAAAATAAAATTAAATTAAAATAAAGTATAATAAAATATTCAATTAAGTACCTAAGTACTTAAAAGAATATACTTTACAAATATTAGATTGGAGATTAAATATGAACTTTGTGTTGTAAGGGAATTATATTAATTACCTATTTTTAATTGCTTTCCTTATCACTTATTTTTTTTATAAACATGTTAACTTTATTTGCTTCCTACCTATTTGATTGTTGTTTATGAAACTAATCCAGCCAGAACCCATGGCCATAAATACAAAACAAATACTTTAAATATAATAAGGAAGTCCATTGCAACTCTCTGTTCCAAATAAATGTTGTTGCTAGGTATCTAATATTGGGCTATCATATAGCACTTGGCTCAATGTTTACTTAAAAACTAAAGAATGTGCTTACTGATACTACTAAGTTGGACAAGTCAATAAGATCGTGTTTACATGTGATCACAATCTTCATTTGAAACTATCATATTGACAAGTGTAGAGCATAGATGTTGAATTAAATATCTAATATTTTAAGCCGTATTGAGTCTTTAGAGTTATGTAGGATTATGTATTTATTAACATGACTGGTTTTAAATGTTTTGCACAACAGCTGAGCAATTACATTTTTTAGACTCTTACCTGTAGACCTGATTCATTATTCTAGATATCTCCAGTATAATGAATCCAGTCCAAAACTAACCCTTATAGGGCTAGGAGTGTTATAATATGAAATTAGTCTTAAGAATGTGTAAATAAGACCATGAAAGCAAAATAATAATCATAGGACCCAAGTTAAGTATTTCTATTACTTGCAAAACTCTGATTGAGAAAATATTTAATGAACAAAAAATATAAATAAAACCTAAGTCAAGGTAATCAGCAAAATTAAACTGACCACATCTTTATTAGCTTATGATTTTATTGTCTACATAATACCTAATTAACAAAACATACCAAACATGAAATAACTCTTAAAACATCTTAATAAGCTAATAGTAAGGTTCAAACAACACTTCATTGTGACCTAATCAATTTGCCTGACTGTAAATAGACATGAACAAATAAGTATCATATTTGAAGCTATAAGTCTCACTCGCAAGATGAGATATGTTATTTGTTTCCAGTAGAGTGCTCACAGCTCCTTACAACATACACAACAATAGCCTAGAGGCTGTACTCAGACAATTGGCAACGGCTCTACCAAATGTGTCTGTACAAGCTTATCAGAGCATGAATGACTTTCTAGTTTTCTTACCAACAAGCCTAATAGGCACTGTCTCCATTATTTAGCACCCAAAGCAATTACACAGCCCCTGAGGCGTGAAATAAGGAAAGCAAAGCGAAAAGTAGCTGCACTGACCTTTGAAAAACTTGAGCCTTCCTCCTGTCGATGCGAGAGTAGCGTTATGCACTGGAGCATCCTCACTCGCGCCCTTGCTGCTGTTACCATTCACGCCATGTCTTCTGTCCACTTCCTCTGTCATTTTGGTACATGTTGTCAGAGTTGTGTTTGTTCCTTCCTGTATATGCATTTCATTTCTGACCGCTCATACAAAACACGAGCAACACCTCAGTTCGAGCTCTCTCGCCATGTCGCGCTAAGGGTCGACATTCGCAGCACACTAATCACTTGCCTTTGGCGAGGATCCACGTTCGATGTTGCCGTGATAGTCCTCATCCTACTAAGGCCACCTGCGGGTTACAAGCTCCTCCAACTTTCGTATAAACACATTACCGACACGAAGACTACCGAATTGAACCAATCATAGGATGGATCTTTTTCAGATAACACTTGTACGTTTGTCACTGCTTAGATAATTACAAAACAATATACTAAAGCCAGATTCCCGATAATAATCGGGCCCACGACACAATTCAATAAAAAGCTGCTCGTTTTTCAGTACATAGTTCATTCACACCCAGCATCCATTTTGATTCGTTCAAAATCAAATACGATCGTTCTTTTTTGACCACAAATCCGAATGCGTTGTTATGTACGTTTTGATATTACTTAATATCGAAATGTTTTTTAACAATATTTCCGTAATTTTATTATAATAAAATAAAATTTTAGTCTCGTTAATAGATTTGGACAATTTTCTGTATTATATTTATCAAAATCAGTTAAGTATACAATTTTTAATGTTATCAAAACGCAAAAGGCTGCGTTTAAAATAAATAATTTTGACATTAGAACTACAAAATAAATGGACGCCATATTGAATGTGAAGTGGTACAATGAAGTTCAGATAGTCTCACTCGAACAGGATTTTGTTTGTCACGTGAATGACAAAATTGACGAAGAGAAGAAAAGACGCCGGCGCACAGTGGTCCCGTTTACAATTTTTAGGGACATTGGTCTTTGAATCCTGTTTTTTTTATATGACTGCAAATAAGTAACATAACGAGGTCGAATCGTGAAACAATGGTATGATGATGTTTATACAAATTGATGTTATTTCATAATAGATATAAATACTTACCGAGACATATTTTGTCAGATAGGTATTTTTCTAACGTTGTTCGTCTTCAATGTAAGAATTTTAACGATACCCACAAATCCAAATCTTCTAGAAGTTATGGTGAACTTCTTAGATTAAAAAAAACACAAAACAGTGCCCCGACTGCAACAAATGTCATTTTTTATAACGAAAATAATGACAAATTTCATATTTTATAACTTGTTTTTTTACTTTTTAGTTAGTTGTTTGGCTAGTGCAGCATTACTGCTTGCATTTTTACAAACTTTTTTTATTATGTTCTATTTTCGGCTGGCTGGTTTCTTTTTTTTTGTCATCTTTATTCAAATTTTAATTTTTGATCGTTAACAATTCACGTGTTGCTTTTTTTTAAATTTTGAAATGTTTTTTTTTGCGACTGGTGGTTTTAAGTAGAAGTCGCTGGAAGTTTCGTTGAAGAAGTTTTTTTGGATAGCTCATGTGACCGCTATTGTGCTGCGGAGTTGCCATAGTGTAATTGTCGGATATTTCCTGTATTTCGCCTTTAAGGCTATTTCCGGGTAAGTTTTGTTCCTATTTTTTTCCTCCCTTGTTCTGCAGGATTGCAATTCTCTTAGTTTCTCTATATCTTACAGTCTGTGTCCGGTTTATCGCCACGGATTGCTGATCGTGGTTACGGCAGACAAATTGAGAACCGCAACAGCCCCGAACTTTGAAGTGGAGACAACTTCCGGGAAATAAGCTGTGCATTGTGAGCTTCTGTTTCGCTGTGTGAAGTTCTTCTTTTTTTTTTTTTTTTTTTTTTTATGGCTTCTGCATTTTGCAATTTAGCCAGTGTCGAGTTATCGGCTTATCACGGGTAGATAAGAAAAAGAAAAAAATATATATTAAAAAATATATAATAAATACTAAATTAAACGGACGCGATAGATATTTTCTGAAACAAGAAGAAAAGACACTGTTATGGACAACACAACACAAATAAATACATACTAAATACTTATAATTTAATGTTATTAATATTGATATATTTTGCCAAGACTTTAAAAGACTCCACCGTAGGAATAGTTAGTAAGTAATTAATATTAAGGGGTAGGGAGATGTCAGCACATTTAGACAATAACAAATACAAAGGAGGACATTTATTATTGAGAGGACAGTGAAAAAAAATGTGTTCAATCGTACCTTCATCTTCACCACAGTGACAGTTAGGATTATCTCTTAAACGGAATTTAAAAAGTCGGACTGGAGAACAAGTGTGACCGAGTCTTAGTCTGATCAACACGCTAGTTGCTTTCTTTCCAAAAACACGAAGAGCTTGTTTAAAGAACCACGGCCTGGGAGTGAAGTTCTTCAGTCCAGCTAAGTTTTTTATCTGAATGTCACGAACTTGACTTATTTTTGCTGGCTGGCTTTTTTTTTGGCTGTTTTTTTTTTATGTTATTGTTTATATATCAGTTTGTTAATATTTTTTTCTATTTGGCTCTTAAACGTGCTTCAAAAATTATCCATATTTTCAAAATTCAGAATTAGGCAATAACACGGCAAGCTACTTTAATTTTTCAGTTTGTATTTTGGCTTAACTTCCTTAGGGTATCTCGCGTGACCCTCTACAGACATTCGTGACTTTTGTCGTGGCGACAGTATGTCTCTCTAGTAAAGTTTACCAGAGTGCGAAAGAGAGGCACATAATGGCTCGAGAGATAAATGTCTCCAGTACGCGCATAGCGTAACATATAACAAAGCCTTTACTATAGACCTCTTGGTTACGTGACGGTTTCCCACAGGACCTGCATATTTCACCCCTTTTAGGAAATCCGGCACCTTTAGGTATGCCTAACCATTTTAACGGTTTATTTTGTAAGTTTAAATTAATTATAAATCTATAGTCAACTGTGGTCATTGACCATAGTATTAGTTAGTAGTGTTTTCTTTTTTTTTACGCTTCACTAGGTAGTAAGTAGTACTTTTATTTTTTAGTATTTATATTTTTTACAGTTTTTTTTATATATCCTTATCATGCTCTTTCTTAAAAGTTAAAAGTTCCTTTAGTGATAAATTATACTTTGGAAATAAGATATTGCAAAATAAATCAATTAGTAATGTTGTGGTTAGTCGATGTGTTATTATAGTTCCTCCTTATTATATTATGTATGTAAATGAGCGTTTTTCGCAGATATTGTGTAACTATTGCCATTTACAAAAAAGAATAGTTAAGTATTAAGGTACAGGCATTTGTTATTAAGTTAAATACAAATTTAACCAAAACTTATAATTTTTTTGCTAAATTATCGGCAAATAATTGGCCGAATGAGCGCGAAGTGCGAGCAAAGCGTTTCCGTTTCAGCTTGCCCCAAGGTCTACAGCTCACAGCACCACTAGTAATTAATTCTTATAGGTTAGGTTCGTCATAATTGTAGAAGAAGAAACAAGAATTTGAATTATAAATTCACAACATATATGATTTGGTATAATTTTTACTGTTTTTAATGATAAAACGAGAGAATTTTTAACCATGATATATTAAAAAATATTAATTTTAATAACATCAAGGTCCGATTGTGGAGTATAGTATTCTTTGCCCCTTGTCATACAGTCTACTATTGAATAATGCTATCAGAGGTAAAATAACTATGAACGAGTCTGTATGCCTATGATTTAATAAATTCATCTGCGTGTGTGTTGGTTCACATCCATCACATGCAAATAAGTTTATCAAGCATATTTTATTTCTATATCCAGCTATGCTCGAAGTCAAGTTAAATTTTACATTATTTTTTAGCGCCTCAGCTGATTCTATAACAATTTTCATGAAGACCTACGCAGACTCTTATTTAAAATAATATATTTATAATAATAGATTTAATGTTTTTTCTAAGTTCTTAGATAAAAACAAAGCCAAGTCAACATAAAATACCACGCCTTTACGATATAACGATTGATAAGCGAGTTGTGTTCATATGCGTTACGTTATTGCCAATGTGGCTTTGCGTTTAAGATATTAATTTCATGAATAATTTAATAGAATTATACTTTCAAAATGGGGCAATAATTTTAAGAATAGCACAATTCACTAGTGAAGTAGGCACTAAGAGTCTAATATAAACAACACGTGCACATTAATTCAAAATTAATCTTAACAGAATATGTAAATTATTTTTTTAAACATAATATTTGTTTCTAGAGCATATCTATTATTTATCTACCTATTCATTGGATATATCACACTGTGCAAAAATAAATCTAATTAAGATCAATAATGTAGGGAGACTACTTTAGAAGTACAAATTACTATTATTACTGTTATTCTATTGATTTTTTACCTGCGCTTTAGTTTATATCAACTTCTCCAAACCTAAATTCCAGTGTTGCAAGGTATTTTTCTCAATTTTATTTATTTTATTTCAAAAAAGTAAAGTTAGGCACAAGGTAGTTTTATGTGCTCAGTGGGCACAAGTGCTACAAGTTGGAGTCGTTGGAGTGTTCTAAATTACCATTTAATGTACTTTGTTTCTAAGAATGACATTCGAGTGACTAATAATAATCACTTGCCGCGGCGCAGTTCACTTTTTGATTCACGTAGTAACGCTGTTCATTCAGAGTTTGGCTTCCTTGGTGCGTGGTCGTCAGCGGCTTGCGAACGATTTTGTTTCTTTCTGTAGTTATACTTGTTATTTTAGTGCGATCCAGCGGGTTAAAATACAAAGGGTGATTGAAAATAAATTTCTGCAAAGATGACTGCATCAGAGGTGTCGTTTAACCGCAAAATCATATCGGAAGATTTATCGAATGTGGAGTTCGACACAAGTGAAGATGTTGAAGTTATTCCAACATTTGATTCCATGGGCCTTCGCGATGAGTTGTTGCGCGGAATTTACACTTACGGTAGGATATTATACCCTTTCTACATAGTAACGTAATGTTCGAAACGTTTAATGTTGTATTCTATTCGATTGCATGCTCACTCATCCATGTTCTTCAAATGTGTCACTTTCACATTTTCAGGGTTTGAGAAACCTTCCGCTATTCAGCAACGAAGTATTTTACCGATTGTAAAGGGCAGAGACGTAATCGCTCAAGCACAGTCTGGTACTGGCAAAACTGCAACATTCTCGATCTCAATACTTCAGTCCCTGGACACGACTCTCCGTGAAACGCAAGTGCTCATCCTCTCTCCTACACGCGAGTTAGCTACGCAGATACAGAAAGTGATACTCGCCTTGGGAGACTTCATGAATGTTCAGTGTCATGCTTGCATTGGAGGCACAAACCTTGGTGAAGACATAAGGAAACTAGACTATGGCCAACATGTGGTATCTGGTACACCTGGAAGAGTATTTGGTAAGTTTTGATTTTGGTTATTTGGCCTTATTTGGTCTTTTTAACATTTCATTATAAAAACACTTTCTAGTAAATAAATAAACCTTTGGAAAGTCTTTAATATTAATTATTATTTTTTCAGACATGATCAGACGTCGTGTATTAAGGACAAGATCAATAAAAATGTTGGTTCTAGATGAAGCTGATGAGATGTTGAACAAGGGTTTCAAAGAACAGATCTACGATGTGTACCGTTATCTGCCCCCGGCCACACAGGTTGTGTTGATATCTGCCACACTGCCTCATGAAATTCTGGAGATGACTTCAAAGTTTATGACCGATCCTATTAGGATTTTAGTAAAACGGTATGTAAAAATAAAATGACACTGTTTTTCAATGTAGCCACTGTTGTATCTAGTTACTAATATATTTTTTGTTTACAGTGATGAGTTGACACTAGAAGGAATTAAGCAGTTCTTCGTAGCAGTGGAACGTGAGGAATGGAAGTTTGATACACTCTGTGACCTGTATGACACTCTGACAATCACCCAGGCTGTCATCTTCTGCAACACAAAGAGAAAGGTGGACTGGCTCACACAGAAGATGCAAGAGGCCAACTTTACTGTGAGTTCCATGCATGGTGACATGCCACAGAAAGAGAGAGACAACATTATGAAAGAGTTTCGTTCTGGACAAAGGTAATAAACAAATTTCTTAATTATGTAATCAAGTTCATATATATATTTTTATATTTTATTTTATACATTATTTTTTTCCTGTTTGCTTTCAGTCGTGTCCTCATAACAACTGACGTATGGGCAAGAGGTATTGATGTTCAACAAGTGTCCCTAGTCATCAATTATGACCTCCCAAACAACCGTGAGCTGTACATCCACAGGATTGGTAGATCTGGCCGCTTTGGACGCAAGGGTGTTGCTATTAACTTTGTGAAGTCTGATGACATCAGAATCCTGAGAGATATTGAACAGTACTACTCTACTCAGATTGATGAAATGCCCATGAATGTGGCTGACTTAATATAAATAATTATTCTTCTCAAAGATATGTACTAGCTTAACATGTTTTAATTTTTTCGTGCACAATGGTGTTAAGTAACATGCAACATTTTCACCTGTTGTAATTTGTAATATTAAAAATAAGCGGCAGGAGTAGATCTGTCTTGTTAGATGTATTATTGTATCTAAACACTATCTTTATAAATATATGTAATTCTACTTCAGTAAAATTATATTTGTTTTATTTTTTTGTTATGTTACAGTCTAACCATTGAACTCTAATCTTTAATTTAAGTTTGTTCATCGTTTTCCTAATATAAGGATAAAAGATATTTTTTTATAACTAAGTAGTAAACATGACAAGCGTTGGAGCAGACGGGTTCTCAAATGGAGACCACGTCTCGGGAAACAGTGTGGGATGCCCCCCTGCCAGGTGGACTGATGACCTGAGGAAGGTCGCTGGTGGTGGCTGGATGAGGAAAGCGGGCGATCGTGTGCGTTGGTGTGCCCTTGGGGAGGCCTACGTCCACCAGTGGACTGCAATAGGTTGATTGATTGATTGAGTAAACAAACATGCATCATTAGTTTATGAAACAAACAAAATCATGGATTTAGTGCACATTTACAGCTCCCCTTTAGAGATAATGGTGTGACTTTAAGTTTGTCTAAACCCAGGGGTATGGGGGCTCTGAAATGTTTGTAGGCAGGCAAATAAAAGTTCAAAACTTAGGCAGGAGACTTGGTAGAAAACCACTAAGTAGATAGTTTTGTTAATTTTATGGATCAAGGGTTGAAATTATTTAGGTATTATATCACAAACCAATAAAAGTCATTATTATTATGTACATAATTTACAAATTTTATTAAGTCAAAAACAACTAAGTAAGTATGCAACACAAATGATTTTATCCAAGCTATAAATTATAATAATATAAATAGGTAGATTAAAGAATAACTTACTTCTACTTAATAAGTATATTTAACTAAACAAGTAATAATTTACCCCCAAGCGAGACTAATTTTAGACTATTTAACACTGCTTTTGGAATGTGAATATTTTAAAAACATAGGTATAGCTTTTAACCATTCCTTTACTAATAGTTAATTTACTATTGTAGAAAAACAAAACAGGTAGTTACTACAACTAAATTAACAGAAATATAATAATTATTAAAATTTTACAAGTGGTGTCTGCCTCTTAGAGTCCAAAGGTGCAAGTGTATACCATCTTTATAAGGCACAAGTTTTAAAATAATACCTTTGCATACATAAATAAATGTATGGTAAAAACCTTACAAAGTGAACACATTATGAATTTATAATTTTTTCCCTATGCACCAATACATAGGTAAATTAAACTTCATTAATATTTTTACCATTTCATTAACATAATACTTATGTCTTGAGATGGCAACCTTCAAGTTACTTTACAATTCAGCCTCTGCTGTAGGATAGTATGCATTCCAGCGCCGGTATACAAAAATGCATACTGCGCCTAATAAAAGAGCAACTAAAATCTCTGTCAGTTGGTCCAAAAAGCTATTGCGGCTTGAATCAGATGACTCCAAAACTTGCGTCTCTACTACCTCTGGCGTAGGTTCCTCAGGTGGCTTAGCTGCCTGTTCCTCCTCTCCCTTGAAAGCAATTTGACTCAAAACTGACTGTTCCTCTTCTGTAATAGGCTTTGCTGCAGTAGTTGCAGATAGTAAAGCTGATATTTCCCCACAATGAGGACACACCCAGCTCTTGGATTTCTTTGCAAGTGCTTTACGCTCTGCCGGGCTGTAGTCCAGCGAACCAATCGTGCCTTCAGCGGGCGACGGCATGAAAGCAATCAAAGCCAGTAAAGCTGTCCTGATTGACCAAGAGGGCTGCCATGTCTCGGGATGATGTCCAGAAATAGATAAACAAATCTTTTTGTTTATTTCAAACCTTCCATTCGGAGTGAGGAGTATGATATGTGGCGGATGCATGGGGTATTCTTTGGGCAGTAGTATCCGACCGTGATATATTCCACCCTCGAATTCAGTTCCTTTAGGACCCTGTACGGTAAAGTGCCACTCAAACAAGTTATCCTCTAAGGGTCGGGCACAGTATTCTTCTGTAGCATCGGCGAGCTCAAGAGCTTCTCGCATGAGACGTTTCACGCCCGGGCACTTGGTATTGTATTTTTCACCCATTTCTGCCATTTTATTGAACTTCCAGGGACACGTAATCACTATCAACAGTAAAATATTATGATGACGCAATACGGCGTAGGTAATAGCTGTGAGTTTTTAGTAATTACTAGAATTTGATTTGATAACAAAACCCTTTTTGTTGAGTTATTGCCATCAGTCAGAAAATTCAGTAACGTCAAAAATCGACTCAGCTCACCAACTCAAATACAAGGACAAATCCAAGACTGATATTCTAATGGCGCTGATAGTACAGAAATGTTTAAAATTTACCTATCAGAGTGTTAGTTTATCAAATTAACCACATACATTTATTCTTAATAGGATTATTATAAGTATTGTCTATGTTCTTGTCGTATGTAATCTTGAACGCAGCCAAAATACACAGGGCGCATTCCGATTTAGACTTTCAGCGTTGTCAGCGATCAGAAAAGCAAAAAATGTATGGCTGACAGCTCCCTCTAAACCTGATACCAACTTAAATGTCTTATTTGATAAACACACCACTCACCTCGATAAAATCTCAAGTTTTCGTGCTAATCACACTATAGAACTAGCCCAAAATATTAATACACCTGAAACAAACACTCATCAAGCATTCACTCACAAATTCTGTTAGAATTAATCATTGAAAACCTAAGTTTTTCGCAAAATTATCAATAAATCACTCTAACCTCAAACCATATTTCGATCGGGTATCTCTACATTATCTTTGGATTTTAGAGATGAGGTATATCACGCACTCATACACAATTCAATTATTTAATCGGAATAGACAAAGGGCGTATTCCGAGTCAAACTTTCAGCGCCGTCAGCGATCACAAAAGCAAAAAACGTATGAGTTTTGACAGCTGACAGTAATTCGGAACGCGATTACGAATGTTTTAATAGATTTCAGCGCGTCTCGGAACGCAGGGTAGTTGAATCTTTAAAAATAAAAGTAGACAGAGAAAAATAGATTACACAAATAAGTGGTCAGACGTGACGTCTCTATCCATTGCAATATAAAAAATGTATGTTAAATGTTATAATGAATGAATCACGGGCGCGTTCCGATACGCGCTTAAGTGTCTTTCAAATCAAACAGCGCCGTCAGCGATCAGATTGTATGGGTTTCGCCTGCTGACAGTAATTCGGTACGCGCTTTGAGTGCGCTAAAATCGACTTCAGCGCGTCTTGGAACGCAAGGCACATTGATTCCTTATATCAGGGCTGCCAGTTAGAAAAGTGTTTAGTTTAAATAATATAATCGTCTTTTTATTACCATTATATTTTTATTACTTTACCTAGTTTATATTCATGCATACTCACTCATATTTATTTTTAGGTCATTCATAGGTCAATCAATCAATCGTTCAATCTGTATTGCCATTGCTACAGCAATTGACGTGTTTTACGGAAATAGTACATAATTTAAGGGAAATCTATGGCCTACGATAGTAAATAGTTTTTTTATCTATTTTATTTGCCCTGGCAGCAATTTTCCCCACCAAAAATGGCAGTAAAAAAATTGTCGCTGGCAACACTGCGTTCAGTGGTCAAATGGTCATTCGTTTCTTACGCTTCGGTTCGGATGTCTGTCGTGTGTTACGGGTTCTTTTGTCTCAACTCGATCGAAGTCGAATAACGTGCGCGCGCACTTCTAGCAAGTCGCACTCACGCGCCGCGCCGCCTGCCCCGAGTTGAGTCAACTCGAGTTGCGACTCGAGTTGGCTACCATTTCAACTCGACTTACTCTAGACAAAGCGAGTTAGCCCATCGCTACAATAAATACGTCAATGATGACAAATTAGAGTAAGATATATACGAAGTAGGATATTCCGAAATGCTTGTAATATCCAATTACAATTAATAACCAATTAAATTACATTCAATTAAATCAATGAAATCTATTATTTGGAAGCACTATTTTGTGTCTATGGTCACCTGATTGCCTTGTTTGTTTACCAAATAAGACACCTAAGGTGATATTAACCTTACGGCTGACAGCGTCCCTCTACGGCTGACAGTGATTCGGAACGCGATTACGGGTACCTTAATCGATATCAGCGCGTCTGCGCGTCTCGGAACGCAGGCATAAAATCACTTGCCAGATAAACAAACAGTACGCTCCAAAGCGTGCGAGGATTACGCAGAAAGATAGCCCCTTTCACTTTCACTCCTTTTAAAACCTATTAGTGCAAGTGAAACAGAAGGGAGTGAGCGCACCTCATAAACTGAAAAAAAAACCATAAACGTCAATAATATAACCTCAAAACCGAATCGATTGTTTGCTTCGTTTTTGTGGTTGTTTGTTTATTTTTAATTATATTTCTTTCTTCTCGGCAAGCGATTAGTTACTTACAGTGCGAACATAAACCATAAAAATGGATGGCCCTCCTGGTACAGGGTCAGGTAACAACAATGGGTCGATGGGGCCACCCGGAATGGGTAGCTATCCGCCAATGCCACCTCCGCCGGGTGCTATGGGACCTCCAGGTGGTATGGGACCTCCAGGTAGTATGGGACCTCCGGTGAACATGGGGCCACCAGGGGGTATGGGCCCACCGGGAAGTATGGGGCCGCCGGGTGGAATGGGGCCACCTGGAATGGGCCCGCCAGGAGCTATGGGGCCGCCAGGAAGCATGCCTCCTCCTCCCATGGGGCCACCAGTGAGTTCCAGTGGAGGTCCTCCAGGGCCGCCTAATATGCCACCCCCAGGTATGCCTCCGCCAGGCATGATGGGAATGGGCCCACCTGGAATGGGGCCACCACCTCCCGGAATGGGTCCTCCAGGGATGGGAATGGGCCCTCCTCCGATGGGTCCACCAGGTATGGGCCCACCTCGAATGATGATGCGAGGGGGTAACATGAAAGGTAACTATGGAAATCAAGGCATGGACATGGGACCACCTGGAATGGGACCTCCTGGAATGGGTGCCTGGGAGGGACAAGGTCCACCTGGTTGGGGTCGTCAGGGCCATGGTGATGGGCCCCCTGGCTGGGATGATGGGGGTGAAGAGGGGGATGAAGCTGAGGAAGAAGGAGATGAGCCTCCAATGCAGGCCCCACCAGTCTTGCCTTCTCTGTTAACAATGAAGATAGATACACCAGAGGAATTCCGCAACAAGCCGCCACCAGTTGGAGGGGTGGTGCTGCCCAAGGCTTTAGAAGAAGCTCTAGCATACAAAGATCAGAGACAAGCTGCACTTGGAAGCCACGAGGAAGAAAAAGAAAGAGGTAACATGCAATTATAAAATAAATAAAGTTACATCATTTGTGGAATCAGTTGCAATGCAGATATTTCATACAAGACTTGCTGAACCAGTTTTTTTTATATTTCATAGAATAGAATAAGTCATCTGTTTTGTTATAATTTTTTAATGTTAAACATTTTGTTATATTAGAAGTAGATGCAGAACCCGAAGCCCCTCCTGCCCCGGTGATCAGTTCGGAGTATGACGCTGAAGAGGATGAGGGAGATTCTGATGAGGAAGGTGTACCACGGGCTCCCCTGCCCCCACAAATATCCAAACTGATTTCCAAAACAGAGGTAACATAATAATATAATAATTATTCTGTTAGGCTAACTCTTTAAAAAACATAATTAGAACACCTGGTTTTGTTTCTTCTTTTTTGTGACTTTGTAGTTAGATACTATTCTGTGAAAGTAACAATGTGTATAGGTAAAAAAAAGTAGTGATAAAGTATACACATTATTACACATAATAAATAAATATTGCCAACAAATGCATATCCAACTTTAACTGTTTAATTGATAAAATATAAACTGAATTTTGAATACTTTACATATTAAAGAATATTCTTCTCTATTCAGAATCAAAATGTAAACAAAAACAAACGTAGAAAGAAGAAAAAGAAGATTGCGCGGCAAAAGCGCCGCGAACAGCAAGAAGAGACTTACAAGAAGAAGGAAGACACGCCCAGCACTGATGGCAAAAAGAGCAGTGACAAAGAAAATGAGAAAGAAGCCGAAATTGAGTGAGCATTGAAATATATTTAACCATAGTTGGCTGGTAAGGTTAGCAAGCTTTGTTAGTCAAGGGGAGCACGATTTTTATAAGAAGAAGACCGGTGGGCTGTTAAGATTTCTTTCACTCTGGCACCGGCTTTTGGTGGCGCGGCATCATTTGCATGGCTGGCATTGCCATTAGTTATTTAGGTATACACCTCGCCCTTTATACTTTATTGAAATTTCCATAAATTTTTAACATTCTTATTACTGTTGCTGGTCCAATAAACACTTATATACTATTCTCATGGTTTATATCAAATCCAACCTGTACACATTTAATAGCTTTTTGTAAGTCTCCTCTTTCGTGTGCCTTTTAGGTAATGGACACCTCTTTTATAAAGCGCAAGATGGTGCAGGTTGCCACCACACCACATTGTGGAATTATCGTTCTACTCTAATTCGTCAATGCTCAAACTTTTTATTTGTATATCACAAAGGTATGTGCAAGAGAGCATCCAGTTCCACGAGCTGGAGCCGATGTACCGGCAGTTCCACCGCGTTCTGGAGGCTTTCAAGTTTACTGTGGTGAAGGAGGAGACGAAGGTCGACCCTGGGACCGACGCCGCCAAGCCGCAAGCCAAGCTGCCGGAGAAGGTGCAGGATCAGTTCGCAGCCGACGACGAGGCCGTCGAGGTGAGTTTACTAGCGGCATTGAACAATAAATTAGTTAATAAGTTCTTTTTTATTCAAACAGATAACTGGAAAAATGACACGCTCGCTCGATTGAGCTTGTCACACTCATAGTAGCTAACTGTATTTTGTAAATGCTATATTATTATTTGACAAAAAAGAAACACAAAAATGCGACGCATGTGGAGTTTCTTTGGTGAGTTCTTCTCCACAGAGTCCGGACATCGTGTAGTGAACTCACCCAAAAAAATGTAATGACGAAACTAAGAGATGTAACATTCAAAATAAAGTATTAATTTCATTTCATAACTTAATCTAAATTGGCAGGGATTGATTTGCCTGAAACATGATTTCATTTATAAGATTTTTTATCAATATTTAACACTGCGGAGGACATAGTGGAAGCCGCCGAATTTCGTTATTGCTCGCTTTCTATGATTCGATGACGTCACTAGAGGCGACTACTGCCTTTAAGCGTCTTAATTGTTATCAGCTCAAATTGGCTTAGTGCAGAGCTGAATATTTTTCACATTCGAAATATTTATCGACTTTGTCTTTTGAGTATACCTATAGTACAGTACAGAGGACAAAGGATATAGTCAGGCCAGGCTGCTTGAAACGGATTAAGTTTTCTCTGGTAATTATTTATGCTTTGTCATGAAATTTCGCATAATTGTGCAGTTCAGTAAACTATACATGTAAACAAAATAAAAATATAAAAAATCTCTTGAGAAAATTCAAACCGTTTGAAGTGGCCTGGCCTGACTATATCCTTTGTTCTCTGTACCAGACAGAACGGCCATTCACCGCCTCCCACCAGTCCCAGACAGAAACGTCCCGAAGTTCGGGGGCGAGTTGGGAGTACCCAAATAGTAAGGCCGCGTCGGCGCCGCCGCGCGCTTAGTCAGTCGTACGACGCACCTAGCATCGTAGGCGCGCAACGGTCACCCTAGAAGCTTCGTGTACGGCTTACTTACTAGCGAATGGAAGTAGTCATAAAACGCGACGGTTGTATGAGCTAGCTAGGGTGTGCCGACAGCGTAACTTTAACAAAATCCAATTTATGTATTTATTTAACCATTTATTGTACACAATATATAATAAACAAGAAAATTACAACAACACAAAAGAAAACGACACAACAGGCCTACTTATTTCTAAAGAAATATCTTCCAGCAGACCTACAGAAGAGAAAAGGAAGATAACAATAGACGCGGATAAAACGTGCACAGCTTAAGAAATAAAATATAAGTAATGATAATATTAGCCGTGTGGTGACGGCAGAGTAGAATACATTTGTCACCAACCCCTACACTTCCCGTGGGTGTCGTAAGAGGCGACTTAGGGACTACACATTGAACAGGGAACGGGCAGCAGCGCTCTCTGATACAGTAATCTTTTAATCTACGATCTCCAACCCGCCTGCCAAGCGTGGAGATTATGGCAAAACCCTCCACTTAAGTGATGGAGGCTCATAGTCCAGCAGTAGACTGTAACGGGCCGTTGATGTTGAATGATAATATATAAAGAACCAGATAACCTACAGATACTCTATATGTAAATGTACGTAAATGTATATTTATTGAATTGCTTACAGAAAAACGCGGCCGACGAGAAGGAACGCCTATCGAAGCGCAAGCTGAAGAAGCTGTCTCGCTTGTCGGTCGCTGAGCTCAAGCAGTTGGTGGCGCGGCCGGACGTGGTGGAGATGTATGACGTCACGGCGCGCGACCCCAAGCTCCTGGTGCAGCTGAAGGCGCATCGGAACACGGTGCAGGTGCCGCGGCACTGGTGCTACAAGCGGAAGGTAACAAATAGAACTGGTTAAGGAACTCCACGCCTGCTGTGTTACCACTTTGGTATACATAGCAATTAGGTGTTTTAGGGAAAAAAGGACTGGTGATGATGGTTTATTCCTAACTAGCGGTCTGCCCGCGGCCACGCTTGCACTAAAGATTTTC
Organism: Carpatolechia fugitivella; assembly: GCA_951230895.1. NCBI lineage: Eukaryota > Metazoa > Arthropoda > Insecta > Lepidoptera > Gelechiidae > Carpatolechia > Carpatolechia fugitivella. The sequence continues at coordinate 4,407,388 of OX579662.1, forward strand.
CCGTGGGAATAAGACTTTTCCCGGTAAAAAGTATCCTATGTGTTAATCCAGGTTACAAACTATCTTAATAAATCCATCCAGTAGTTTAGGCGAGAAAGCGGAACAAACATCTAAATATCCAACCTACCTTAGCAATAAGGCCGCCTATCTGTACACCCTTTTATCTATCTTCTGTACTTTCAAGCTATATCCTTGTGTGCAATAAAGTATATTCTATTCTATTCTATATTTTCACTAATTATTAGTGTGATTAACATAATAAATACTGTGAACATTTTTATTGATCTGCTATTAGGGTCCTACTGGCTTATCTTTTCATTTATGTTAACGAGAAATGTAACGCTCGTACATGACACAAAATGTCAGACACGCAGAAAGTTACGCAGTATACCCAAAATTTCCATCCAGGAAGCCCAGGCTTTAAGCCCCTTATCGACCGTTAGCTTCTTCAGAACTGTTGGTCTAGAGAAGGCTATTTAACACCGAAGGGCTGACTACAATAGATCCATCTCGGATCGCAGTCAAAGTCAAAGTCAAAGTCAAAGTCAAAATAATTTATTTCCATAGGATGTTATTACATCACTTAGATCCGTCATTACATTTTTTTGGGTGAGTTCACTAACACAATGGCGGAATCTGTGGAGAAGAGCTCACCGAAGAAACTCCACAGTCATCGCATCTTTTGCGTTTCCTTTTTTAAATAAAATATTGTCAATTACAAAATTAATGCTTATTACATATCGAAAAAGCCTGCTACTCAAACAATCTATTCCCATGGACACCTGTCTTCTAAGTAATCAGATATCCTATAGTAACCTTTTTTATACAATTTCTGTTTTATAATTATTTTAAACTTGTCTAAAGGCAAGTTTTTAATATCAGTAGGGACCTTATTGTAATAGCGTATACAATTGCCTTTAAAAGAATTACTAATTTTATGTAGTCGGCTGACATAAGCAACCAACTTGTCTTTATTTCTAGTATTAAAATTGTGTATATCACTGTGCTTCTGAAAATTACTTATATTTCGTTTTATATACACAAGATTGTCATAGATATATTGAGACACAAATGTCAGAATATTGATTTCTTTAAATTTTTCCCTCAGTGACACTCTAGGCCCTAATCTATAAATTGCACGAACAGCCCGTTTCTGCAAAATAAATATACTATTAGCATTCGCAGCGCGACCCCACAATAAAATACCATAGGTCATTGACTATGAAAGTAACTGAAGTAGACTAGTCTAGCGGTGTCTACGTCGGTAAGGGCTCTAATTTTTTTAACTGCGAACGCTGCTGAACTCAGTCGGTTCGACAATTTATTTATATGAGAATCCCATTGTAGTTTGGCATCTAAAGTAATGCCCAAAAAGACAGTCGAATCTACAAGGTCCAATTTCTGTCCTTTTATAAATATATCTGTAGTTACCGGTTTCACATTGGGTAATACGAATTTAATACATTTAGTTTTCTTTTCATTAAGTAATAGATTATTAACAGTAAACCAATTCACTATACTAGAGATAGCATTGTTTACGTCGTCATAGTTTGATTGTTGTCTTTTAACTTTAAATATCAAAGAAGTATCATCGGCAAACAATACTAACCCATGTTTTGCTTTAACAAGATAAGGTAAATCATTAATATATACTAAAAACAAGAAAGGTCCAAGAATTTGTGGTCATTGGGACATAATTAACCCGATCCTTTCTACCTAAATCATAAATCATGCCAGGGCCCCGTTTCACGAAGCAACAATTTACTAGTAACAAGTTACAATTTGATATTCATTGCGTAGCTAATTTGCCTTAACTGTAAGCCCTTATCGTTTTATCTTATTGTCTACGCAATGTACATCAAATTGTACTTGTAACTTGTAGCTTCGTGAAACGGCCCCCAGATGTGCAGAATGCGTATTAGCCTGCGATAAGAAAATAATTTTAACCCTTTCTACAAACTCTCTGTTTGTCAACAGAAGTAATTCTGTTATTGTAATCTATCTCTATTCTCAATCTATACATTCACTCTTATTTCCCTTGGCTTAATTCTGTCTTGTTTGAAAGTACCTGCAAGGCAAGCGCGGTATCGAGAAGCCGCCATTCGACCTGCCGGAGTTCATCAAGAAGACGGGCATCATGGAGATGCGCGCGTCTTTACAAGACAAGGAGGAGACCAAGACGCTGAAGGCCAAGATGCGCGAGCGCACGCGGCCCAAGCTCGGCAAGATCGACATCGACTACCAGAAGCTGCACGACGCGTTCTTCAAGTTAGTGCTTTTTGATATTGTCAATTTTTATAAGGTTATCTTTAGTATGGTTGATCATATTATGAAAAACCAAAAATCTGAGAAAAAAAATATCAGGAATATTTCGGTAATTCTCCCCAATCGACCTGTTATTTGTCGAATCTTTATCTCGGAATGATTTAAATTGTCATCGACACGCAAAGAAGAAGATTTCTTTCTGACGCTTAGAGACGTCATGCGTCAGAAAGAGAAAAACACGCACGCTTTGCTCGCTCGCAACGAACAGAGCCAAGCTCGTTCGCGTATTTGATTAATTCTAAATTACTTTATGTGTTTACTTATATATTTATATGTAACCAAATGGTATTTTATTTTTATTGCATTAGTGAATGTCTCGTTTGATACAAACATTTATAATTTCTTCTTTTATTTCTCCCTATCTTTCGTGTAATTATTATTCTCATCTGATGGTAGGGTCTGCCTTTTTAGTACTACGCTCCCACTACGACGTATTTTAATAAAAATATATGCGATTGAAAGTAAATTATTGAAGTAACATAATATTCCAATCGATTTATCCCAGCGTGACAACCGGTTGGTTTTTTGCTCCCTTTAGGTTATATTTAGGTTCACCGCTACAAACATTGAAGATACGGGTATGTAATGTATTCACAAAGTGTTGAGTTTTTTAAAGTTAGGTATGATTTGCAACTTAGCAAGATGTTTCGATTAACTTTGTTTGATGAAGTTACTAAAATATTAAAGTGAGATATATTTTTAGAAGCGCTTTCTGATGCCTTTACCTCAAATGCTAGCAGTAAAAAAATATGTTTTCTAAGGTCGGTTTAAATTGCCTCTTTGCTACCCGAGACGACAACTATAACATTAGGATAAAAATATATATTTGCGAGAATACATGTAAATAGTTATACAAGGTCTTAAAAATATACATATTTTGTTTCAAGGTATTCTACATACTCGTAGTTTCTTAAATTCCATCACTGATTGTTAAATTACTACAAACTATTATAAATACTGCTAGACAAAGGCTTTGCAAGACTTTTGCCTGAGATGATGATCATGACGATAATCGTCAACAACAACACTAAGTTTACTTTCATATCTTTAGTGTGTACAAAAATATTAATGATTTTCTAACTAAGTAATTTCTGTAGATGGCAGACGAAGCCGCGCATGACGATCCACGGCGATCTCTACTACGAGGGCAAGGAGTTCGAGACGCGCCTGCGCGAGAAGAAGCCCGGCGACCTGTCGGAGGAGCCGCGCACCGCGCTCGGCATGCCCGTCGGGCCCGGCTCGCACAAGGTGGCGCGCACGGCTCATGTGCACTCACTCAGTTACAGCTGCATGTGCCGATATGATTATGGTTCATAATTCATTGAATTCAAGCACTGTATCTTCATCATTTCTAATTCAAATTTTTATTTATAGCGTTTCACTTGTAGTATTTCGCCAGTATCAAGTGGTTTTGCTAAGTAGCATGAGATACACAGACAGCCCTAATCCTAAGACGAGGGTGGTGTGTACGGTGGTCGGTGAAGGACTCCATAAATAATAATAAACCAAGTAACGCGTAAAGCTAAATACAAAGTTTATTTTGCGAAATTTATTAGTATGGTTAATATTTCCTGGATAGTGTCAATGGTTTCATCTATCATCAGTGTGTAGATTTTTTTTTTATGCAGTCATCTATCATCATTACCTAACTCTTTGTTAACGCCGTGTATTGCCAGATCTTTTTTAAAAAAGAGCACCACCGAAAGCTGACAGTTCTCGATTTTACGAAAATCACAAGTTTAAGGAAAATGTACAGCATTATAAGATTTTAAGTTTTGTCTCGTCATGTTTTTTGATTGTTTCGTGTCACATCTTTCAATCGCAAATGTCCATATCCTTAGGTGCCGCCGCCATGGCTGATCGCGCAGCAGCGGTACGGGCCTCCGCCCTCGTACCCCAACCTGAAGATCCCGGGGCTGAACGCGCCCATCCCCGAGGGCTGCGCCTTCGGCTACCACGCCGGCGGCTGGGGCAAGCCGCCCGTCGACGAGACCGGGAAGCCGCTCTATGGAGACGTGTTCGGACATCAGAGCCAGGGGCAGGACGTGAGTTGGGACTATATTTCTAATTTAAGAAACAATTTAAATCTATTTGGTCTTTGTCAATGCGATATATTGTTTTCACTTTTTTCTATATTTTTTTTTTTGTTAGAATTAAAGGTAATATTAGTAAATAGACATATTAGATTAGCCCAGCAGTGGACTGCAATAGGCTGATTGATTGATTGATATTAGTAAATAACCTGAAAATATAATAATAATAGGCTCAGGATTTAAGCACCAATCACATGTTTTTTATTTATTTAACAGAAGTGGCTTAGTGAGAGAAGGTTAGAGCACATTAATTGTATGATAAACTAGCTGTTGCCCGCGACTTCGTCCGCGTGGAAATAGTTTTTGCCCGCGACGACCGAACTAAGGCAAAATACACTACATCTACCCTGCACCTACCCTACACGTATTTTTCAGACTTTGTCACCCCATTTCCCCCTTTAAGGGTTGAGTTCTGAAAAAACTTGAAACACGTATTTACTCATTTATTGATAGGAGTACTCCTGTGAAGTTTCGAATAAAATAGTGTAACTAATCTTGTTTCCACATACAAACTTTGCACCCCCGTTTAACCCCTTCAGGAGGTAAATTTTGAAAAATCCTTTCTTTTTCTGTAGTGTTAAAAATAAAAAGCCAAAAAGTACTACTTTACACGTATATAATTTAGACTTAAAAAAAGGGTAAAAAGGCCAAGATTGGATAAAAGGTTACTTACCAAAATAAAACACACACAAAAAACAGAAAACAAAGAACGGAAACACGGTAGAAGATGACCAATATAACAAAAATAATTTAGAATTAAAGTCTTAACAGTTCCCCAAAATTAGTGAAGGTTCAACAAGTGTAAGTTCAGAGATAGAGAGTAAATAGTGCCCTACCTGTCTAGGGAATCGTTGCGCACAAATCTATAGACTAAGTAAGGAGTCAAACGTTTAGTACCAAAAGTCTTCTGCCAGGAATGGTTGACGGTGGCGTGGAGAGCCGGTTTGAATTTAGGAAAAAAACAAACCAAACTTGCAACGCACCAATTTAAGGGATGGTTCACAAGATGTTCCTAACTGAGTTAAAATAGTTCGTTTAAAAAAAAAAAACGTAAAACAGGTACACTTATAACTATAACCAAACTTCCAGCCGTAGGTCTTGAAAGTCCGCACGTGCAACTGCTGCAATCCCCAAGGCACCAAAGCCCAGGTTACCAATGTAGCGGCGGGTCTGCAGCCGGGATCAGTCACTCGTGCGACCACAGAAGCGACCTCAGGTCCAGTGCGCCCGACTCCGACGACTCGGCTAGGTCCGTTCGCTCACGAGGGTTCGCGTTCGAAGGCTATCAGTTATAGGATAGTTCTCCTCTGCTCCCACACAAACAATGCTTCAAGAAGCGGCTTTTACAAGCCTTTGACTCTTAAACTAAAGCTTCAAAATTCAAAATTGAATTTGCACAAAATTTAAAAAAAAGTGCAGCACATACACGACAGCTCAAAAACGAATCCAGAAATTGAATGCCAAAAAAAAACAAAACCAACCAAAAGCCTTTCAAAATCGAATTCAATATTAGAAAAAGAAAAAAAAAACTGAGAAAAACACGAAAAAAGTTTCGAACACCGAAGCGTAACACAACGCTACAACCCCTAGACCTCTTAAAAAACCTACGTGCCAAAGGAGAGTGGGCAGAAATCAAAGGGCCTCGGTCCAAAATTAACTCTACTGCCAAATGACTTAATGCATCCTAATTATAATGTGTGTTAACTGTATTTGAAATCTAATCTGTTGTTAGTGTGATATAGCACAAATAAAAAATAAAAAAAAAATCTCTATTTTAGGATTTTTGAAGAAAATGTAATTAAATAAAAAGCGAAGTTATGTGAATTTTTCATTTTAATCAATTAACATGGATATTTCACCCTATAAAAATTACAATATTAAAATAATTTTTGATAATTTCTGAGTAAATAAGGCCGCCCCCACAATAACCACATAGCACATTTGAAAGAGTGTTACATGCGTAACATTTCATTATATGGGACCAAAAAAATCCCACCCTATGAAAATGAGATATTCAAGTTTTTAAAACTTTTTGTCAAATTCCACGTAAACAAGGCCGCCCCTACAATAGCCACATAGCACATTTGAAAGAATGTAATATGCGTAAAATTTCATTATATGGGACCGAAAAAATCGCACCCTATAAAAATGAGATATTCAGGTTTATAAAACTTTTTGACAAATTCCGCGTCTATAAGGCCGCCCCCACAATAGCCACATAGCACATTTAAAAGAGTGTAACATGCGTAACATTTCATTATATGGGACCGAAAAAATCGCACCCTATAAAAATGAGATATTCAGCTTTGTATAATTTTTAGTCAAATTCCGCTTAAATAAGGCCGCCCCCATAATAGCCACATAGCACATTTGAAAGAATGTAATATGCGTAACATTTCATTATATGGGACCGAAAAAATCGCACCCTATAAAAATGAGATATTCAGGTTTATAAAACTTTTTGACAATTTCCGCCTAAATACGGCCGCCCCCACAATAGCCACATAGCACATTTAAAAGAGTGTAACATGCGTAACATTTCATTTTATGGGACCGAAAAAATCGCACCATATAAAAATGAGATATTCAGCTTTGTATAACTTTTAGTCCAATTCCGCTTAAATAAAGCCGCCCCCACAATAGCCACATAGCACATTTGAAAGAATGTAATATGCGTAACATTTCATTATATGGGACCGAAAAAATCGCACCCTATAAAAATGAGATTTTCAGGTTTATAAAACTTTTTGTCAATTTCCGCGTAAATAAGGCCGCCCCCACAATAGCCACATAGCACATTTATAAAACTGTAACATGCGTAACATTTCATTTTATGGGACCGAAAAAATCGCACCCTATAAAAATGAGATATTCAGCTTTGTATAACTTTTAGTCCAATTCCGCTTAAATAAGGCCGCCCCCACAATAGCCACATAGCACATTTGGAAGAGTGTAACATGCGTAACATTTCATTATATGGGACCAAAAAAATCGCACCCTATGAAAATGAGATATTCAGGTTTTTAAAACTTTTTGTCAAATTCCACGTAAGCAAGGCTGCCCCCAAAATAGCGGCATAACACATTTGGAAGAGTGTAACATGCGTAACATTTCATTATATGGGACCGAAAAAATCGCACCCTATAAAAATGTGATATTCAGGTTTAAATAAAAATGGAAGAGTGCAGTGGAGTTTCCAAATGTGCTATGTGGCTATTGTGGGGGCGGCCTTATTAAAGCGGAATTTTACTAAAAGTTATACAAAGCTGAATATCTCATTTTAATAGGGTGCGATTTTTTCGGTCCCATAAAATGAAATGTTACACTCTTTCAAATGTGCTATGTGGCTATTGTGGGGACGGCCTTATTTACGCGAAAATCGTCAAATAATAAACCTGAATATCTCATTTTTATAGGGTGCGATTTTTTGGGTCCCATATAATGAAATGTTACGCATGTTACACTCTTTTAAATGTGCTATGTGGCTATTGTGGGGGCGGCCTTAATTGAGCGGAATTTGACTAAAAGTTATACAAACCTGAATATCTCATTTTTATAGGGTGCGATTTTTTCGATCCCGTATAATGAAATGTTACCCATGTTATACTCTTTCAAATGTGCTATGTGGCTATTGTGGGGGCGGCTTTATTTAAGCGGAATTTTACTAAAAGTTTTACAAACCTGAATATCTCATTTTTATAGGGTGCGATTTTTTCGGTCCCATATAATGAAATGTTACCCATGTTACACTCTTTCAAATGTGCTATGTGGCTATTGTGGGGGCGGCCTTAATTAAGCGGAATTTTACTAAAAGTTATACAAACCTGAATATCTCATTTTTATAGGGTGCGATTTTTTCGGTCCCATATAATGAAATGTTACCCATGTTACACTCTTTCAAATGTGCTATTGGGCTATTGTGGGGGCGGCTTTATTTAAGCGGAATTTTACTAAAAGTTTTACAAACCTTAATATCTCATTTTTATAGGGTGCGATTTTTTCGGTCCCATATAATGAAATGTTACCCATGTTACACTCTTCTACATGTGCTATGTGGCTATTGTGGGGGCGGCCTTATTTAAGCAGAATTTTACTAAAAGTTATATAAACCTGAATATCTCATTTTTATAGGGTGCGATTTTTTCGGTTCCATATAATGAAATGTTCCATTTTTAACGCTCTTTCAAACGTGCTATGTGTCTACTCTGGGGGTGGACGTTTTTAATTTTTGGACCAATTTGCCCACTCTCTAGACCCAGCGGTTTGGGCTGTGCGTTAATATGTCAGTCAGTCAGTGCCATCTTTTATATATTTAGATTATTTATTTATCCAAATACATTTTCTCAATTGCTTGCAATATTAATGTTTTAAAAGAAGGTATTCGAAATTAAATACTTTAAAAAAAATTAAATATCTAAGAGTTCTCGTGTTAACTGACAGATCTAACATGTTTCGTGTTCTATGATGACTAAGTACAAAGCTAAAAACACAACGTTACCATGTTTGTAAAACTAACAGCGCCATCTGTCGGTATTTTACGGTACCTTGCATTCTTAGAGGAGCATAATTACAGCATAGAACATTACTGCCGCGGCCACAATAGTACATTACGTACAAGGATCGTAGGTGGCATTTACAAACGAGGTGACTATTGTAAGCCCGAGCCGCAGGCGAGGGTTTATAATGTTACTAGTTTGTTATAAAGATCCGTGTGTTGTACGACGATTTTCAAAACTGATAGTAAATTATTAAATCCTACAAAAGCTATGATGCTACAGGTAAAATTGATCATGTAGTAGTTGTATAAACTAACCTTTATTATATCGCACGCAGTTTGAGTGTCCTTACTATTCACATTTATGAATTTATGATTAAATATCAAGACTTGATCATTCATAAAACAACAATAAAATGAAAATTTTACAAACTTGGCGCCAACTACAAAACGATGATAGTATGTTTATTTTTTATAAGCTTATTAGTAGGTTCCACGTGCCAAATTTGGAATCTCTAGACCCAGCGGTTTGGGCTGTGCGTTGATATGTCAGTCAGTCAGTGTCTTCTTTTATACACTCGTATATAGATATCCCACTTCATAACGCAACTGGTAAAAGTACAATTGTTTGTTTTCAGGACGCTGAGGATCAGGATATAGACAGGACAATGTGGGGAGAACTGGAGTCCGAATCAGAAGAAGAATCCGAAGAAGGTACGAAACTAATAAATAAAATTGTCTTACTCTCTTCTTCTTTCTATTTAGCATCTGGTGGTTAATATTTTAAAATATATTCTACAGAGGAGTCCGAATCGGAAGGCGAGCCGGGCGCGAACGAGGCGGCGGCGGGCGCGGCGACGCCCGGGGAGGGGCTGCTCACCCCGCTCGGCATCAGCTCCGTGCCGCCCGGCATGGAGACGCCCGACACCATCGAGCTGCGCAAGAAGAAGGTGGACACCGACACCGAGGGGTAAGTGTGGACTGAGAGGGGCTGCTCACCCCGCTCGGCATCAGCTCTGTGCCGCCCGGCATGGAGACGCCCGACACCATCGAGCTGCGCAAGAAGAAGGTGGACACCGACACCGAGGGGTAAGTGTGGACTGAGAGGGGCTGCTCACCCCGCTCGGCATCAGCTCCGTGCCGCCCGGCATGGAGACGCCCGACACCATCGAGCTGCGCAAGAAGAAGGTGGACACCGACACCGAGGGGTAAGTGTGGACTGAGAGGGGCTGCTCACCCCGCTCGGCATCAGCTCTGTGCCGCCCGGCATGGAGACGCCCGACACCATCGAGCTGCGCAAGAAGAAGGTGGACACCGACACCGAGGGGTAAGTGTGGACTGAGAGGGGCTGCTCACCCCGCTCGGCATCAGCTCCGTGCCGCCCGGCATGGAGACGCCCGACACCATCGAGCTGCGCAAGAAGAAGGTGGACACCGACACCGAGGGGTAAGTGTGGACTGAGAGGGGCTGCTCACCCCGCTCGGCATCAGCTCTGTGCTGCCCGGCATGGAGACGCCCGACACCATCGAGCTGCGCAAGAAGAAGGTGGACACCGACACCGAGGGGTAAGTGTGGACTGAGAGGGGCTGCTCACCCCGCTCGGCATCAGCACCGTGCCGCCCGGCATGGAGACGCCCGACACCATCGAGCTGCGCAAGAAGAAGGTGGACACCGACACCGAGGGGTAAGTGTGGACTGAGAGGGGCTGCTCACCCCGCTCGGCATCAGCTCCGTGCCGCCCGGCATGGAGACGCCCGACACCATCGAGCTGCGCAAGAAGAAGGTAAACACCGACACCGAAGGGTAAGTGTGGACTGAGAGGGGCTGCTCACCCCGCTCGGCATCAGCTCCGTGCCGCCCGGCATGGAGACGCCCGACACCATCGAGCTGCGCAAGAACAAGGTGGACACCGACACCGAGGGGTAAGTGTGGACTGAGAGGGGCTGCTCACCCCGCTCGGCATCAGCTCCGTGCCGCCCGGCATGGAGACGCCCGACACCATCGAGCTGCGCAAGAAGAAGGTGGACACCGACACCGAGGGGTAAGTGTGGACTGAGAGGGGCTGCTCACCCCGCTCGGCATCAGCTCTGTGCCGCCCGGCATGGAGACGCCCGACACCATCGAGCTGCGCAAGAAGAAGGTGGACACCGACACCGAGGGGTAAGTGTGGACTGAGAGGGGCTGCTCACCCCGCTCGGCATCAGCTCCGTGCCGCCCGGCATGGAGACGCCCGACACCATCGAGCTGCGCAAGAAGAAGGTGGACACCGACACCGAGGGGTAAGTGTGGACTGAGAGGGGCTGCTCACCCCGCTCGGCATCAGCTCCGTGCCGCCCGGCATGGAGACGCCCGACACCATCGAGCTGCGCAAGAAGAAGGTGGACACCGACACCGAGGGGTAAGTGTGGACTGAGAGGGGCTGCTCACCCCGCTCGGCATCAGCTCCGTGCCGCCCGGCATGGAGACGCCCGACACCATCGAGCTGCGCAAGAAGAAGGTGGACACCGACACCGAGGGGTAAGTGTGGACTGAGAGGGGCTGCTCACCCCGCTCGGCATCAGCTCTGTGCCGCCCGGCATGGAGACGCCCGACACCATCGAGCTGCGCAAGAAGAAGGTGGACACCGACACCGAGGGGTAAGTGTGGACTGAGAGGGGCTGCTCACCCCGCTCGGCATCAGCTCCGTGCCGCCCGGCATGGAGACGCCCGACACCATCGAGCTGCGCAAGAAGAAGGTGGACACCGACACCGAGGGGTAAGTGTGGACTGAGAGGGGCTGCTCACCCCGCTCGGCATCAGCTCTGTGCCGCCCGGCATGGAGACGCCCGACACCATCGAGCTGCGCAAGAAAAAGGTGGACACCGACACCGAGGGGTAAGTGTGGACTGAGAGGGGCTGCTCACCCCGCTCGGCATCAGCTCCGTGCCGCCCGGCATGGAGACGCCCGACACCATCGAGCTGCGCAAGAACAAGGTGGACACCGACACCGAGGGGTAAGTGTGGACTGAGAGGGGCTGCTCACCCCGCTCGGCATCAGCTCCGTGCCGCCCGGCATGGAGACGCCCGACACCATCGAGCTGCGCAAGAAGAAGGTGGACACCGACACCGAGGGGTAAGTGTGGACTGAGAGGGGCTGCTCACCCCGCTCGGCATCAGCTCCGTGCCGCCCGGCATGGAGACGCCCGACACCATCGAGCTGCGCAAGAAGAAGGTGGACACCGACACCGAGGGGTAAGTGTGGACTGAGAGGGGCTGCTCACCCCGCTCGGCATCAGCTCTGTGCCGCCCGGCATGGAGACGCCCGACACCATCGAGCTGCGCAAGAAGAAGGTGGACACCGACACCGAGGGGTAAGTGTGGACTGAGAGGGGCTGCTCACCCCGCTCGGCATCAGCTCCGTGCCGCCCGGCATGGAGACGCCCGACACCATCGAGCTGCGCAAGAAGAAGGTGGACACCGACACCGAAGGGTAAGTGTGGACTGAGAGGGGCTGCTCACCCCGCTCGGCATCAGCTCCGTGCCGCCCGGCATGGAGACGCCCGACACCATCGAGCTGCGCAAGAAGAAGGTGGACACCGACACCGAGGGGTAAGTGTGGACTGAGAGGGGCTGCTCACCCCGCTCGGCATCAGCTCCGTGCCGCCCGGCATGGAGACGCCCGACACCATCGAGCTGCGCAAGAAGAAGGTGGACACCGACACCGAGGGGTAAGTGTGGACTGAGAGGGGCTGCTCACCCCGCTCGGCATCAGCTCTGTGCCGCCCGGCATGGAGACGCCCGACACCATCGAGCTGCGCAAGAAGAAGGTGGACACCGACACCGAGGGGTAAGTGTGGACTGAGAGGGGCTGCTCACCCCGCTCGGCATCAGCTCCGTGCCGCCCGGCATGGAGACGCCCGACACCATCGAGCTGCGCAAGAAAAAGGTGGACACCGACACCGAGGGGTAAGTGTGGACTGAGAGGGGCTGCTCACCCCGCTCGGCATCAGCTCTGTGCCGCCCGGCATGGAGACGCCCGACACCATCGAGCTGCGCAAGAAAAAGGTGGACACCGACACCGAGGGGTAAGTGTGGACTGAGAGGGGCTGCTCACCCCGCTCGGCATCAGCTCCGTGCCGCCCGGCATGGAGACGCCCGACACCATCGAGCTGCGCAAGAACAAGGTGGACACCGACACCGAGGGGTAAGTGTGGACTGAGAGGGGCTGCTCACCCCGCTCGGCATCAGCTCCGTGCCGCCCGGCATGGAGACGCCCGACACCATCGAGCTGCGCAAGAAGAAGGTGGACACCGACACCGAGGGGTAAGTGTGGACTGAGAGGGGCTGCTCACCCCGCTCGGCATCAGCTCCGTGCCGCCCGGCATGGAGACGCCCGACACCATCGAGCTGCGCAAGAAGAAGGTGGACACCGACACCGAGGGGTAAGTGTGGACTGAGAGGGGCTGCTCACCCCGCTCGGCATCAGCTCTGTGCCGCCCGGCATGGAGACGCCCGACACCATCGAGCTGCGCAAGAAGAAGGTGGACACCGACACCGAGGGGTAAGTGTGGACTGAGAGGGGCTGCTCACCCCGCTCGGCATCAGCTCCGTGCCGCCCGGCATGGAGACGCCCGACACCATCGAGCTGCGCAAGAAGAAGGTGGACACCGACACCGAAGGGTAAGTGTGGACTGAGAGGGGCTGCTCACCCCGCTCGGCATCAGCTCCGTGCCGCCCGGCATGGAGACGCCCGACACCATCGAGCTGCGCAAGAAGAAGGTGGACACCGACACCGAGGGGTAAGTGTGGACTGAGAGGGGCTGCTCACCCCGCTCGGCATCAGCTCCGTGCCGCCCGGCATGGAGACGCCCGACACCATCGAGCTGCGCAAGAAGAAGGTGGACACCGACACCGAAGGGTAAGTGTGGACTGAGAGGGGCTGCTCACCCCGCTCGGCATCAGCTCCGTGCCGCCCGGCATGGAGACGCCCGACACCATCGAGCTGCGCAAGAAGAAGGTGGACACCGACACCGAAGGGTAAGTGTGGATCTCCAACCCAAGGAGTTAGAAGAGTTTGAGCTGTGGTGTCAGTGTTATAGGGCTGCCAACGGCCACTGGCTCAAGTAACAACTGTTCCCATAGATAGCAGCTGGGGCTTAATAAGCCTTTCGAAGCACTGAGTCATCTTTCTTTTCAGATAATCAGGTGATTCAGTCTGCATGTCCTAACCAAACTGGAGAAAGTCTCGTTAATGTTATGAGGAGACAATCCTGGTTAAAGTACTAGTTTTTGTAAATATGATGTTGAGTTATTAAAATCTATAATAAAAAAAAAACACTTTATCACACTAATATTATATATGTACACCGTGAAATTTACATCGTTTTGTTCCCGCCGTGTAGTGATAGTACTCGTCAAACTGAACAACTTTTCACGAAAAAAAAAATTTCCTGAGACAAAAAAATTTTTGGTCTCTCCATACAAAGTGAGACTCCCGACCGACCCATTTTGTATGGAGAGACCAAAAATTTTTTTGTCACAAGAATTTTTTTTTTCGTGAAAAATTGTTCAGTTTGACGGGTACTATCACTACACGGCGGGCACAAAACGATGTAAATTTCATGCTGTATGTGAAAATATATTTTGATGTTTAGATGTTTGGATGTTTGTTCCGCTTTCACGCCTAAACTACTGTACGGATTTCGACGTTTGTAATGAAGATAGTTTGTAACCTGGATTAACACATAGGATTATTTTTACTGGGAAAAGTCTTAACCCCACGGGAAAATCTTACATAACGCGAGCGTAGCCGCGGGCAGACCGCTAGTAATTAATAAAATTGAACTTATATGCAAAGTTTTGAGTTTGTGCTACTACTCGCATTTATACTGGGTTTTCGTAACGAGCCGAATGTTCTACGAATCTCCCAAGGATGTTTAGATAATAATCATCTAAAATAAAAAACACGACTGTCTACGTCACTCTGGCGGATGTAAGGATTCTAATGGGCCCCGTAGACGGTCAAACAGTTTGATTCAAACACGTAAGGTTTGGTTTGACTCAAACCATTTTGATCGTTTACAAAGGTGGTTTAAACGGTTTGTCAAACATTTACGTGTTTGAAGCATGTTTGATGCAATTTCATATTTGGCATCATCGTATTGGGAGCAATCCTGTAATGATGACGTCTTTTGTAATTATTAGTTTTTAATAAATAAATAAATTTTGTTGTGTTCGACGCGTCAGAAGTGTAATTACGACAGCGTACAGAATCAGACTGCGCAGAGCCGTTTGACAAACCGTTCAAACCGACCTCAAACGGTTTGATCAAACACGTAAGGTTTGAGTCAAACCGTTTGACCGTCTCCGGGGCCCTTAACTGTGGATACCCCACACATCCAAATCTGTTCATGCATTAAGAAGCTATCATATGGTGGAACAAAGAAACTCATAATATATACTCACATACACACATGTACTCTGAACACATTACACTCCTTTTTATCTGTCATCTATTGTTTGTATGTTCCTTTTGTTTGCAATAAAGTGTTTTTACTTTACTTACTTACTTTTTTTGAGAATTCGTCTAAAAAGTACCTATATTGATAAATAATATTGTATGTTCTAGCGGCGACACCCCGGCCTTGTACCAAGTGTTGCCGGAGCGGCGCGTGGGGCTCACGCAGGGCATGATGGCCTCCACGCACGTGTACGACCTGAGCGCTCCGCACCCGGGTACGTTTTACGACACATTTTTTTTAAATAACAGGACTTTTCACATCATAGTAGGCGAAAATATTCCAAATTTCTAAACATGCACATGAAGCGAATATCGTGAAAAGCTAGGCGGCGAATAAGCAATTTTTAGCAGAAATAAATGCAGTCCGAGTCGCTGAGCGTTGGTCAAATATGAAACGGTACAAAATTAATTAATGCCTGGTTTAGAACGAAATTCTATTTTATCCGTTTGTAATACAAAAATATTCGACACGTATTCTTTGTTTTATCAGATTAACAAAAAAATACCTACTTAGTTAAATCGCATTAAAGTTAGAGAGTCACCACGTCACAACTAGCGAGACGCCATAAGCTATTTCAACTCAATATATCTCCGTAATTTTTATTGCATGAAAAAAAAAGAACACAAACGTGTGCACTGTGTAATAATCTACTTGATAATTCACAGGCAAGCGCGTCGGGGCGGCGGCTGCGGGGGGCGCAGTGAGCGAAGGGGGCGCGGCGAGCGCGGGGGCGGCGGGCGCGGGCGTGGAGGTCGCGCTGGACCCGTCGGAGCTGGAGCTGGAGCCCGAGGCGGTGGCGGCGCGCTACGAGCGGCACCTGCGCGAGACCCGCCCGCGCGCCAAGGAGGACCTCTCCGACATGCTGGCCGACCACGTGGCGAGGCAGAAGGTAACCGGCTACGTCATGCGTCCTTTAAAAAGAAAACTAATGTCACTGGCAAGAGCTCTTTGGCGTCAGCTCACACTCATCATTTACAACGCAATACAAAATATATACTCATATCATTCATTCATTATGTTCAATATTTACGTTTTTTTATATAATTGAACTGAGAAATTCATAGCAAGTCATTATCACAACGCATCATAAAAGTTGTCTATGTTATTAAGCATGGCGTGGTTCCATACGATATCTCAGGCCAGGCTCTGGTTTAGTCGGTCACCTTTTGTTTCTAACTCACGTAAACTTTACTCATAGCTTAAATCACATAATACTAACTTTGTTTTTTTTTTGTTACAGAACAAGAGGAAACGACAGCAGAATACGGATTCAAAACAAGCAAAGAAATACAAAGAGTTCAAGTTTTAATAACAATAATAATTATTCTAGATGTAAAACTATTATTTTTAAGGATTGGTCGTCGTATTCATTAACTTAAAATAAAATATTACCTATGAATAAAAATGGTAAAAATATTATTTTGTTATTTGTATTATTTATATGAGATTAAAATTACGAGTGAGTCATTATGGCAGACCCATACAATAATACACCGTAGTCGTAAGTCCAAACCTCATACGAGATTCGCGTGAAGTTAGCCGAGAGCCCCCTGTCCTATCCGCATTGTACAGTTGCCACTTGCCAGCACTTGCGATTGCACGTCCCTACTGGTACACTATAAAGGTGCTCTCAAAGTCAAAGTGTCTGGTTTGTTGGATACTGGTAGAAGCCATACGAAGAGACGTGAATGTCAAAGTGTCCGACCATCCAGCCCTAAGGTCTAGCTGCTTGAGCCGACTACCTGACATCCAGAATGAGTACTCTGCTGTGCTTTTCAAACCCATTTATTTACACAGCCATGTACTGTGAATGTGTCCTACGATAAATGATTGAAAACGGATTTTTGCGAGAAAGTAGATATTTGTAATCGTTTTATTTCCACCACTCGGCTTCATCCCGCACGGTGTGTCGTCCAGCAATGACAGAACAGCGGTATGAAAATTCAAATCGATGATGAAAACGTGGAAAACGTCTAGTACTAAATATATGAAACTAGCAGTCCGACGATACCTGTTGTTGTTCAGGGCCCATCCGAAATTTGCGGAAATACCGCCCCTAGTATGGTGCTAGGGGCGGTATTTGTAATGCGTGCGAGTGATGACTGGCTACTGGTACTCTACGCACATCTATTTGCTACTCACCGCAAGATGGCGTTGATAAATTTGGTACAAAGAAATGGAACACAACAGCCCCATCATCTGTCACTGTCAAAAATATATTTTACATGGCAACACCGATATATGGAAATGGACTTTGCTTGCGTTAATTTTCGGGTTTAGCTTTTTCATTTGTTTTTATTGTTTTTGTACAAAGAATTAGTTAATTTGCAATTAGCATAGCAAACAAAATGTCTCGTGTTTTAGTTGGAGTGAAGAGAGTCATTGATTATGCTGTAAAAGTAAGTGAAAAATAAAAGTACAAAGGTTACTTTTTGATAATAAAATACTACAAGTGAGCAAATTAGAAGAAGCGATTTTAATGTTGAAAGTCAGGAGTTAGAGAGAGCATAGTTAAAAGTTAATACAAAACCTTAAACATATTCTTGTCAGAATATTTTATTGTGTCAAACATGGTAGTAACATGGTAAAATAAATACAAAAAATGCAACAGACAGATACCTAATCCACCTAGTTACCTACCACATTGTCTTAATAGTTAAATGGTTTTATTATTCTTCTTCTGAGGGCCGGTTTTATTATAAGGCTTCTGAGGGCCGATACTTACTACATATTTTTATTAGGGTTATAATAATTTTCTTTATAAATGTAGGTGCGTGTCAAACCGGACAAGACGGGAGTGGTCACAGATGGGGTGAAGCACTCAATGAACCCGTTCGATGAGATCGCTGTAGAAGAGGCGGTGCGCATGAAAGAGAAAAAAATAGCCAGCGAAGTAATTGCTGTGTCATGTGGTCCAGCGCAATCCCAAGTATGACTCCATCAAAACTATTATTTTTTTATAGAGTAACTAATGATAATATTGTTTAAATATGAAACACCTATACCTAATTAGCTAAGTATGCCTTAATTTTAGTCAGAGCTTTATATTGGAAAATAAATGCACACAGTAAGCTAAAATACAATTGAAAATAATTCATCATTGATTCATCTATATGAATTTCCAATTTAAAATATGGCTAGTTTCCAATTTTTTGTTATAACAATATAAATAATTTGAATAGTTGCCAATAACTTTGGTTGTATTAATGCATATCATGTAGCATTAGGATCTAAATTTTATTTCTTGTTAAGTATAATAGGCCAGTCAATATCAACACAAAAAAGGACAAACATCGCAAACGCGCATGTAACTACGATTTTTTTATATGTTGTTAGGTCCCTTGAGAGTAGTTAACACCCAAGTTTGCAACCCTGAAAACCCTGTGCTAAAAAACCTCGAAAAACCGCGAAAAACGCTGACCCAGGACAAGGTGCAGACCTTGGCATCAGTCACCACCTCTGTGAAAGTGTTCATCAAGAGAGTTGATGTTGATCCCCTAACCATATTCCAAAGAGTCTGCGTCACAAAACAATCAGATGAACAATTGAAGCAGTTCCAGGACCATTAGTTTAGCCAGTACGTGTCTTTGAATAGGACCCAAACACAAAATATACACTTTTTAGTGAAAAAAAGGTCTACCTTTGACAAGCTGTATCTCTGCAACTAATAGACCTAGAGTGCTGGGGTTAAACTCAAATTGTAGAAAATCTAGTTAGCTTTATTAAATTATACGGCAAACATACTTGAAAAACGCTTCCTTAGGGTAATTTTTAAAAAACCGAAACTGGGGGTAGCACAGGGTTTTCAGAGTTGCAAACTTGGGTGTAAACTGCTCTCAAGAAACCTAACAACATATAAAAAAATCGTAGATACATGCGCGTTTGCGATGTTTGATGTCGATTTTGACTGGCCTATAAGTATAAGTTTATGCTTCAATATCTTGTTCAGGAAACCCTAAGGACAGCCCTGGCAATGGGTGCAGACAGAGCCATCCATGTGGAAGTGGCAGGCAAAGAATACGAGACCATGCAGCCTTTTCATGTGGCTAAGATCTTTGCCAAGCTCGCCCAGGATGAGAAAGTAGACATTGTCATAGTTGGGAAACAGGTATTTATTAAGAATTGAAACCCACTAACGGCTTATCAAAAGCAAAAATAGTTAAATCATAAATTTAAGTTAGCTTGTAAAATAATGTAATGTGTTTTCCAGGCTATTGATGATGACTCCAATCAAACTGCACAAATGACGGCTGCGTTATTAGACTGGCCTCAAGGCACCTTTGCATCAAAGGTAATTTTAATTATATTGTACTACTTAAGCCAACATTGTGAAATCCCATCTGGAACCAAACTACTGATAAGATAATTTTATCAGTAGAAAACTAAACAAACGCAATCAAGTGATTCAAGCCAAAGGCCAAGGCACTTGGTTAACAAACATGTATTATTAATTAAATATAGATATATTTAATTAAACATTAAAAATATTATAATGTTTATGACATACATATGCACAATGTCAGTCAAAAATACCTCCCCGGGTCATACCGGCCGCAAAGGTGCCCATGACACTCGCTGCGTTGCCACGTTGAATGGCAATGGACAACCTTTGCGCCAGGTACGAACCGGAGCGGGCGTCAAACCCCCTCTCTCTGAGTCTGCGACCAACTTCGGCAATTAATTAAATTAGGAAAAAAGTATCAAGTACATGCTACTGGCAGTAAGAAAAAAATATGCCCAGACATATTGAATTTCCTAGCTGCGATTCCTCGACCCAAACTGCAGGGGAGCAAGATGACCGCGCGTTTGGTCATATCTTACATTGTCAAACGGGAAAGTTGTGGTCTGTCTCCACTGACGCTGATCCTCATCCGTGCAGGTGGAGAAGACGGACGCGGGTCTGACGGTGACGCGCGAGGTGGACGGCGGGCTGGAGGTGGTGCGCACCAAGCTGCCGGCCGTGCTCAGCGCCGACCTGCGCCTCAACGAGCCGCGGTACGCCACGCTGCCCAACATCATGGTCAGTATTTACTTCTGGATTAGCGAGTCTCATTCATCGACAGCTCATGTATTTAAGTAATGTATATCAGCTGTCTGGTACCCATAGTACAAGCTCTGCTTAGTTTGGGATCAGATGGCCGTGTGTGAAGATGTCCCCACATAAGTAGTATTGTTCAACTACGGAACCCTACACTTTGCGTGGCCCGACATGTGCTTGGCCGGTTATTCTTGACAATATCTTAGATTAAGGTCCACTGTGGTCTCAAAGCGAGTATTACTAATTTAATCACTAAAAGCACTCGATGACACATTTCTACTAATGAACTCTCTTGAAGACTAAGATAATGAAATAATATTTTATGAATTTGCTTAAGCCTTTTTTATTGATCAAGCAAATTCTCCAGCGAAAAAAAAGTTTAAGACCACTTTCATCTCAGTGTAAATAAAACTAAAATTAACAATTTCATTAACAGAAAGCCAAAAAGAAGCCCCTGAAGAAGATGACAGCTAAAGACCTGGGAGTGGACTTAGCACCTCGCATCAAGGTGGTGAGCGTGGAGGACCCGCCCGTGCGCCAGGCCGGCGCCATCGTGCCCGACGTCGACGCGCTCGTCGCCAAGCTCAAAGAGGGGGGACATGCTTAAGAAGATAACGAGGGCGCACAGTCTGACGGCCTATGAGGGATAAAGCCTAACATAGCCGTGGCGAAGACACACCGAGATAGGTGTGGCAGATACTACAAATCTATCCGCCGCCTCCGCCAAGCATCGCTTTAAACTGAACTAAATGACGTCACAAGTGGCTGTATAGAATAGACGCAGTCGCTCGTAGCGCTATTTAGTTGCAGTTCTATTCCTCGTAAAAGTCTGATCGATAGAAAGAG
Source organism: Carpatolechia fugitivella (assembly GCA_951230895.1). NCBI lineage: Eukaryota > Metazoa > Arthropoda > Insecta > Lepidoptera > Gelechiidae > Carpatolechia > Carpatolechia fugitivella. Next base: position 4,428,685 of record OX579662.1, read on the forward strand.
ACGCACAACTGTGAGAGAAAGAAACAAGTCTTCCTGGTTCTTTCATGTGCAGACTGAACTGACGCCAAACTGAGTACGGCACCCGTCACACAGCTAGATTGTTTCGATGCAGTTGCACTCAAATTGCATCATAGCTGCAATTTTGTAGATAGAATGCAGTTTACGAGTGCATTTTTAGTTAAAAAAATATTACTGCACTTTGACTGCATTCTAGCTGCATTGTCGTGATGCGCGACCATACTGCCAGAATGCAGTCACAATCACTAGATAATACAGCGAAATGGCAACGTCGCTACCTTTCAACTGTATATAAATAAATAAATAAGTACCTATATAACTTTTGTCTACTATAGTTTATTTCTCTCTATCTCTATCCTAACGCCAGAGATAATGTTGTGTCGCGTTATTACTTAAAAAATAAAATCAAAGTAATTTATTTCAAGTCAATATTATTAAGAGGTGTAGTTTCTGCTGTATGTACTGAATTAAGGTGTTTATCATAGACCTTGGAGGAAATATTATCAAAGTCATTAACAGGCAATAATAATCTTTCCTTCGCTGCAACCCCATGGTCCACCTTTTAGTAAAAAAAAAACAGACCGTAATAAGAGGCAATAAAAGATGTGACGTTGCCAACTCGTCATTAGATGAATTATTTAATTAGTTAAAAATAGGTGTGAATAAAACACATGTTATAAAATCGAAATCCTTTATTGTATTCTTGTATACTAAACAAATCAGTTGATACGTGAGATTTTAAGTCAGTGATGTAGCCTCGGTATAATTTGTTGAATATACCACATTTCTCGTTAAAGCTCTAGTTCTATTGTTTTATTTGATTACACAATTAAAACATTAATTTACAAATATATATGTAGTATCATTTTGGGTACAATACTACGATCTAATTCACAGGTTACATTACAATATTTTTGTCCATGTTTCACTCTATTTACACAAGAATAAAAAACTCATTCTCTACATATTTTCTCAACTTCGCCAATGAAATCTCTATAGCAATAGGGGCTCGTTCCCACATTCACGCGCCGGTCCGGTTTGCAACCGTGAACTAGCTTGAAATTCAGTTACTATTTCGATAGGACTATCCCTTCCTTCCCTTCGATACTATCGATAGTATCGATACTATTGAAGAATGTCGATACTTTCGATAGGCCTATCGAAATAGTAACTGATTTTCAAGGTCGCGATAGCCTATCTATAGACTATCGCTATCGCAACAACACTACCGTGAACCATAGAGCTTCATACACTGCTGAGCGACCGTGCGCCGGTCCGGCGTAACCCGTGAATGTGGGAACGAGCCCTAACAGTTTTGAGACTAGGTTATTGTAAGTTAAAACGTCACAGTTTAATCTTGATTAAGTCACTTATCAATCACACGAAGACAGAACAAAACAGTTTTAGAGATCATAATGTCCATAGCAGTGATAGCGTATTGAAATATTGGTGACAGTGGCAGTGGCAGTAAATATTGTATATTTTCTAGTCAATACAGTCTTTAGTCCACTTACGCTTCAGTTAACATTGTGGAATGAAAAAAACGCGTTAGAATTAATTTATTGAACTACACTCGGACTAGCAAACGGCGGCGCCTTTGACGTTTGCACAAAAATAAAATTTCCCTCTAAAACGTCATCCCATGTAACGATTTCATCGGATGAGAAGCAATGTTAAATACAGTCTTTTTACGGTTTCAAAGCCAAAATGCTAAAGCAATATTTACTAAAGCACTTTCGACAGATATTCTGAACTCGCTCGAGTTAAATTTACTTTCACGCATCTGTTTCTTGATTGGATGCCTAATATCTTAAAACTCATTCAGAAAATTTACTTGATAAAAAAAAACTAAGAATATTTGGTAAGTAAGTGCCGCATACACAAAATAAATGCGATTAATTAATTAACACTCGTATCATTGCAAACGTCAATCGCGCCCCAAAAACCAGCCTAAACTTCAATACAGCGCCTCCCCGCTATGCGGCTCGTACCAGACGATTTTCCCTTCAAGGCATCCCGTCACTAACAGATGATGCCTCGGGCTGAATTTGGAGCTCACTACTAGATCCTGGTGGATGCCCAGGCTCTGGCCGACGTCGACCATCCTGCCCAGCATGCGCGCCGGGGCGGCGCTCACGCAGTGCGGCAGCTCCCCGCAGGCGGCGTTGAGCGCCAGCAGCCGCATGCCGCGCCCGAACGGGGAGCACACCAGCCGGCCGTCCGCGGAGAAGCACAGCTCCTGCAGTATCGACATCACATACTACTCTTTAATAAAATATAGTTTTGCCGGTTAGTGAGTGTCAAGCGTTAAGGTTAACATCAGCAGCAGTAGCGCCACCAAATAAAATAAATCATTTACTTATTGTCAGTGACTTCGATCGAAATTATTATATGTTTAACGACAATAGCAAGGAGGGGGGCTAAAAGTGACCACTTTTAACAGTTACGACTTACATAACATAGATATTTAGGACTATAAAACAATAACTAAAATATATTTGTAACGCTAATTCGACATAATAATTTCGATTTTTTTTTGCGACTTTTATACATATTAGACTTTGTATTTTTAGATGATGTATTATGACAATAATAAATTAAAGGATCATAATTTCGATCGAAGTTACTGACAATAAGTAAATGATTTATTTCAATTAGTGGTGCTACTGCAGCTGATGTTTTAACCTTAAGTAAAATTTGCCGCAAATAGGATATTGGGAAAGGAAACAAATGGACCCTCACTACTCTCTTTTTTCAAACATTCATTCAAAACACTATTTATTCATCTATTTTTTCTTTCGTTACGCAGAAACTCAAAAAAGTACACATGGGCTGATTTTTGGCAAATGAGTTCCGGTCTATGCCACAGTTCCGCCCGATGACAAACGAAGACGAGCTTGTGGGTAGAATACGCTCACCCAGAAAATCCCGTAATCGTTAACCTCTTGCCTTGAATATAACCAAGGTTATACATTATAAAAATACAGACATTCTACTGGCCACCTGGTCAGTACCAGGTATGCACAAAAAAAAGACGCCAAGCGTTTAGTGAGGATTAGAAGGATTCAACCACATAAAGGTAGAAACGCCCCTGGCCCCTGTTCCCTGCCAGAAGGTGGTTAGCAGAATTAGATCGTGGATCGAGCACTGTTCGTGATACACCTTCCCGAGAGGTTGGCACCTATGCGCCGATGCTCCTAAGCTATGAAACTTGGTCTCAACAGGCGCATCGTACGTAATCAATGAGTCTCTAAGATGGACCAAAGACCACCAATCCAATTGGATGCATTGGCTGATACTAAGTGATGACAGTACTTCACGATCGAATCAGGATTACCCCCTCCCCCTCAGCCGCTGACGATGATAGGCTAAAGGAGTCAATAAGTGTGATCTCACCTTGATGAATCCCTTGCCTTCGTTGGTCTCCTCTATGTAGCAGAGCAGCCGGTCCCTGTTCTGCCGGATGCGCGTGCCCTGCGACTCGCAGGCCCGGCAGGGCTCCTCGCCCTCCCCCCCCGCTCCCCCGCTAGCACTGCCGCCGCCCCGCGACCGCCCCGAGCCTCCGCTTCGGCTGCTGCCGGCTGATGATGAGCTGAGGGAGATAATAAATGTTACTAAAAATGTCAACTTATACTTCTCCACCGAGATGCTCGAATTTGGGCGAAAAAGCGCTGGCCCAGTGCGGGTTCAAACACCTTTGAATTTCTTCGCAGGAGTGTGCAGATTTCTTTACGATGTGTTTTTTGACCGCAAGAGCGTCGAATAGACTTTCATAAATAATTCAGCAGCCTCTATACTCGACGCTTGAATAACGTGTAAATAAAATCAACAGCTTATGATCGTGATGACGGTCTGCAAGATCTTGTCTTGTTTTCCGCTATCAAATAATAAGGGTTGTCAATATCGATCAGGACACGGTCATTTCAATTTATCTTGCGGGTCCTGTTATAACTGCGTGTAAGCGCGTAAAGTAAGCGTTAGATACACTGGACCCCCCGATTCAGACTGTCACGCTCAATTTTTTTTTTATCCAGCAAACTTTTCCCATTTATGACTAATGAAAGAGAGAAGATTAATTTAGATGAACGAATGATATTATTTTGAATAAATGGTAACCTAAAATAAAGGTGTAGCTGTCAAAAAACATTTTGTAAATAAGTAGGACGTTTTACATCCGCTCTAAAATTGGACAAACGTCCATAAGGTTCAAATTCGTTGTGTGCCAGCTCCAATATTGGATGTCCTTCTCCTGTTCCTACCTTTAAAAGGCGAAAAGGACAAACGAGCTTAAATTAAGGTTAAACGTCAGCTACAGTAACGCCACCAATGGAATTAACCACCAATCGTTTAAAGCAAAAATCGGCCAAAAGTGGCTACTTTTAACAGTTACGATCTAAATAACTTATTGATAATATTTAGGACTATAAAACAATAACTAAAATATATTTGCCCTTCTATTGTGTCTCGATCGAAGCACTGACAATAAGTAAACGATTTAATTCAATTGGTGGCGCTACTGTAGCTGACGTTTAACCTTAAGGACTAGAACCCGACAGTGAGAATTAGCTCCATTGACGTATTTTTCTATAGCACCGGATCTCACTTACCTATATTTAAAAAAGTACTGTGCGCTTGCCTCACTCCCGCAAGCATGAAGTGCTCTAGCATTATAAAAATTACTTCGGCCGGCATATTTTTTTTAATGTAAAAAAAAAACGCTAAACCTCTCTGGTGGCAGTCAGCCCATGAAACTGAACAACTTTTGTTCCAGAACTACCAAAAAATATCTTCATGCAAACTGATCGAGCAATTTATCACACCAATTTTACACATGTACCTAACATAGAGCTTATAAGTTAGCGGCAAACTTCTTGAGCAACAACCTTGAATGCGCATAAACAAAAAATAGGTCTCTTTGGTGGTGCGGTGCGGGACGAGGAGGCGGGGCGCGCTAGTTACCATGGCAACACGCACAGGATTGGTTGGTCAGTTGACCCTTGCCTCCCGCACCGCGTCGACGTCGTCTGTACATGCGCAAACTTTTCCCCACCACTTCACGCGATGCTCAAGAAGTTTGCCGCTAGTTGTACGCTGCATTATTTACTTTCCAACCGGCGCGGTCGCGCCAGTCGTCCCCGCGCGCCTAGCTAGCCACTCATGTCACAAAGCGCATGTAACTAAACTAAGAGTTGAGCAGATAAGCGAAGCTTTCGTGAACCGCATTTCCTCTTTTCATTGCAACACCCCCTTCTAATGCAACCCATAACTACAGTTATAGACGTACAATAGTAGTCTTACAAAAGTAAAAAAAAAGGCTGACCTACCAGATGTTTTGCGTTTGCTAACACGTTGTAGATATACCTACCTGTGTTCTGAGGAACGCAGTGACCTGGGCGGTTGCCTGGAAGCGAGCGAGGGCGGCGAGATGCCCGTGTTGATGCCCATAATTCGCTGCATGTTGAAGTTGCGCCCCACTTGCCCCCTGCCAATATAAAACCTATTAATAACGCACATATGTCACGCTTGTTGTGGTTGGTTATTATCAGCTCATATATGCGAGGGGCTCGAGACGATCGGGGGCCGTTTCACGAAGCTACAAGTTACAAATTACAAGTACAATTTGATGTACATTGCGTAGACAAACAGATAAAACGATTAGGGCTTACAGTTTAGACGAATTGGCTACGCAATGAATATCAAATTGTAACTTGATACTAGTAAATTGTTGCTTCGTGAAACGGGGCCCAGACCGCAGTATAATATCGCTTGTGTTCACATATATTTAAACAACTTGTAACTTGTAATGCCGTTTATTATATTAGTACAGGCAGAAACTGAAAAGCAGCGCATTAAACTTGCAGCGCCATCTATGAACGCGGTGGGGGACGCGATAGATCGATTTTCCCTCGGTAAAATAATTTTTAGTACCTATGGTATCTTTGGATACCAATTTATATTTGCACCAAATTTCATCAAAATTAGTTCAATACTTTAGTCATGAAAGCGTAATAGACAGTCAAGATATTTTCACATTTTTCTTCTCTATCGTGTGGGTTGTATGTAAGGTCGACAACCTCACAAACCCTGGAGTCAGTGACATAGAGCCGCCAAATGCCAGGTTCGTGTAACGACTAGATAGTAGCAGGGACCAACGGCTTAACGTGCCTTCCGAAGAACGAAATCATCTTTCTTTTCGAACAATCAGGTGATTCAGCCTGCAATGTCCTAACCAAACAGGGGAAGTCTGACCACCACGAAAATCTTAAAACATATACGTAGGATATCTCGACTCGACCACTCGGCCACGGGGGCTGTTACGCATTTATGATACGAGTAGGGATAAAAAAGTAGTGAGAATGAAGTAGAATATAATGACTATTGATAACTTAATAATTTATTTTTCTACATAGTCTCCGAGTCTCTCTACACACCGAGTCCAGCGCTTTTCCAAGGCTTCAATCCCTTTAAAAAAAAAGTTTTGTCTTGGTCCTGCAAAAAGCTCTCCACGGCATCCATCACCTCGTTATCGTCTTCGTACCTGTTTCCCCTTAAGTATTCTTTCAATTTGGGGAACAGATAAAAATCGCTAGGCGCCAGATCTGGTGAATAAGACCACCCGGTCAACCAATTCGAAGCCAGCTTGCTGAATGGCAACCATCGCAACTGCCGACCTGTGCGCGGGTGCGTTGTCGTGATGAAACAGCACGCCCCTTCGAAGTTTCCCTCTCCTTTTCTCTTTGATGGCATTCCTCAACTTGGGAATTAAAGCTGCATAATATTGGCCTGTAATAGTGGTTCCACGCTCCAGGTAATCAATCAACAATATCCCTTCTGAGTCCCAAAATATTGAGGCCATAACCTTGCCAGCCACGGCACGAAACTTCTTCGGGGTCGGTGATGATGGCCGTTTCCATTGCGAAGATTGCTGTTTTGTCTCAGGATCAAAATGATGGACCCATGTTTCGTCCATTGTTACGAAACGAGACAAAAAGTTCTCAGAATCTTCTAACTTGTCCAACAATATCTTCGAAATGTCAAGTCGATTTTGTTTCTGACTGTCGGTTAACATTCTCGGCACCCATCTTGCGAAAACTTTTCTCATATTCAAAGATTGTTTCAATATGGATTGAATACTTCCATATGAAATGCTCGTTTCTTGAATTAAGTATCGGATGGTAACTCTTCGATCGCTCAATACAATTTTCTCGACTTTCGCAACATTTTCTTGGGTGACTGACGTCGATGGACGGCCGCAACGATGTTCGTCTTCCGTGCTCGTTCTCCCTACTCGAAATTGAGAAGCCCACTTTGCGACATTAGAATACGGCGGAGCAGACTCTCCTAATGTTGCCTCCAAATCGCAATGAATCTCTTGAGTCGTTAACTTTTTTAAACAGAGGTATTTAATAAAGGCTCGCACTTCGGTTTTCTCCATTTTCGAGAACACGTTCCGACACGAAGCAAACAAATGACTACATTCAGAAAAAAACAAAAGAGAATCGAAGATTTTTTTTCTTTATTAATATTACAAATATGTATCTGAGCTATGCCTGCCAGTATTTTTTTTTTCTTACCAAGGAGTATGTCGTTCTCACTACTTTTTGATCCCTCCTCGTATTATCATGGATTTTCAAAGTGGACAAATTTCAAACACAAACGAATAATACCGGGTTTGTAAAAAAAAACAGAAAATTACATTTCCGACATGCGGAAGCGCTTTGAAGTGTTTATTTATTATATATTTTTCGAGTTTAGATTATAAATATTGCAATTATTACATAAACATTTCAACACTGCATTCTTCAATCAATAAACCTATTGCTGCTGGACGTGTGCCTCCCCTCGGGCAGGCCGAAGCGCACGATCACCCGCTTTCCTCATCCAGCCACCACCAGCGACCTTCCTCAGGTCATCAGTACATCATCAACAAATTATTTTTCGGTAACTTGGTTTTCACAGTACAGTGTTTTATAGAAGCCAAAAATAAGTCTGTCTATTTTTCAATACTCATTATAGTACCTCATAGAATCTTTCTAAGAAGATCATTGACTTCCCGTGTCCGTCTGTCACGTCACGAAGGTTTTCGTTATTTTTAGGATTAAGATTCTATCATCATTCGCTTGCCCTTATCCCATCATTTGGAGTCGGCGCAGTATGTTTTCTTCCTCCATTCATCCATATCAGCCGTCATTTCAACACTCACATCCTTCCTGAACATATCATCTTTTACATAATCCATCCATCTTTTCTTTGGTCAACCTCTCCCAACATATCCATCCACATTCAAATACCCTTTTCCCCACGTAACATTAATTTCTCCGCATTACGTGCCCATAACAGGTAAGGCGATTTCCTCTCATTTTATCTATCACTGGCGCAACTTTCAAACTTTCTCTTATATATTCATTCCTAATCTTGTCCATTCTTGTTATTCCACACATCCATCTCAGCATTCTCATTTCACTAGCATGAAGTCGTCTTTCATCAATCCCTTTGATGGCGCAACACTCCGATCCATACATGACGACAGGATGTAGATCCTATATTGATTGCAATATTTCGACTTTACTTAATTTAAACTCACGATTTCTACACGTTTTAACAATGATGCCGTAGAAATTTCAGTACAACATTAGTCGTCAAAATTACTGGCTCATACCTGCTGTACAGTTCTTGGAGCATTCTGTGCTGTTTGATCGTAATAGACGCCTCCCAGACGTCATTCTGAATACTGGAGAGGCCCTGATCAAGGAAAAACCACAGATTAAATATATAAAAGTATGTAATTGTTGGATATGAACCTGTAAATGTGCGAGATCAAGAGTTGCTTTACCGGGGCGGTCCGCGCGGGCTCGGCGCTGGTGGACGGCTCCCCGCGAGGTCTTGCCTCTCTTTCTGGCTCCTCTCTTTCTGGTTCGCGGTCTCGCTCTTCGTTATGTGTTGAGGATGATCTGTGGGAAACATTGCGACCTGAGATCTGAGTGGTCTGTAGCTGTATGTATGGCAAATACTCGTGGGCTGTTTGGGTAGATAGCTACTGTAAGTTGTAGTCAGATTACTCTGGAGAAAAAACGTGGGCGCTATAATTTGGGATGGGTTGTGGTGACATACTAAAATTAACACCCCAGCCTTTGGCAACGTTACATGGCTAGGCGCCTCAAGAGCGGCCCATGAGCCAGTAGACCTGTGAGGGATGTGTGACTACTCACGAGCCCTGTGAGCCAATAGCACTGTGAGGAATGTGTGACTACTCACGAGCCCCGTGAGCCAGTAGCGCTGTGAGGAATGTGTGACTACTCACGAGCCCCGTGAGCCAGTAGCGCTGTGAGGAATGTGTGACTACTCACGAGCCCTGTGAGCCAGTAGCACTGTGAGGAATGTGTGACTACTCACGAGCCCCGTGAGCCAGTAGCGCTGTGAGGAATGTGTGACTACTCATAAGTCCCGTGAGCCAGTAGCCCTGTGAGGGATGTGTGACTACTCACGAGTCCCGTGAGCCAGTAGCGCTGTGAGGAATGTGTGACTACTCACGAGCAGTAGCGTGACCACCATACAAGCCAAAAAGCCCGGCATGCCCTAACGTAATAATGCGGATATCGAACGAAAGTCCAAAAAAACAATTAAATTTTCGCGCCAGTTTTCATTCGAAACTTGCAGAATCAATCGCGCGCTCGCTCGCTAACATTTAACCCTATTCCAGGCGACACACACTACAAACCAACGAGTCGCGTTCGTGTCGACACGAAACGCGTCTCGGGATTGCTCGGTAGCTCGGACCGCCGCGCCGCCATCTCACTCCGACCCGTGGGCTTTTATGGGGCATGCTTTTGCGTCTCTTTTACTCTTACGCAATCTTATGGAGATCTTATCTGTGACGTCGATGTGTTATGAACTTTTTTTAACAATATTGAAAATAGTACTAGATTTTGGGAAAAATTAAGCCGGGCTTGCGCATGAAACCAGGCTTCCGCATTTGAATGTAGTGGTAAATTGAGTAATGATGCGAAGCTATGTTCGGGACGGTTACGTTGCATTCTTCTGTTGTTGACTGACAGTTGTTGTTTGAGCGGGTGATAATTGGTGCAATTTCTATTTTCTTGTTAAAAAATTTAGTTTTGTGTAGGATTTGCGTTTAAAATGAGTGTAGATCTGGGTGATATTGTTCCGTGTAGTGATTTGAAGTGTGTGCAAAGTTTAACAAGCGGGGGAAAGGTAAAGTCATTGACCTTTCCCGATAAAGAGCAGCTTATTTCTTCGCCAAAACCAACACCAGATTTGTTGATTTCTCAGTCAAGTAAGTCTCATAAAAGACAATTTAATAGATCTGTGTACAAAACTCATTGGGTAGCTGGATGCTCGCATTCCAATAAGTTATATTGTTGGTGTTGCATATTCTTTTCCAACGAGAAAAATGCATGGAATACGTTTAGTTATGACGATTTAAATAACATATCTAATGCCATAAAAAGGCACCAAAACTCACAAAACACATGAACACTGTTATTTCTTTTTGTAATTTTGGTAAACAGCGTATAGAAGCTTCTTTATCTCTCGTCAGTTACCTATCTGACGAAATCTCAAAACATAACTCGCGCGTCGACCACAATCGTAGTGTTTTTCAGAGATTAGTAGATATTGTTTGTCATTTAGCACAACAAGAACTGCCTTTCAGAGGGCATGATGAGACCATAACTTAATTAAATAAAGGAAATTTCTTAGAATTAGTATCTTTGCTTTCGAAATACGATCTCGTCTTGGAAAAACATATGCAATACCAAAATAGCGGCAAACCGGGGCCAAGTTATTTATCTAACAAAATTCAAAATGATGTTATTCATTCAGTAGTATTATTCATTCCTACGAAAATATATCATCGGCATGCCCTACCATTAGACCCTAGGCACGCCACTGCTCACGAGTCCCGTGAGCCAGTAAACACTGTAAGGGATGTATGACTACTCATGAGCCCCGTGAGCCAGAAGCGCTGTGAGGAATGAGTGACTATTCACGAGCCCCATGAACCAGTAGCGCTGTGAGGAATGTGTGACTATTCACGAGCCCCGGGAGTCAGTAGACGCTGTGAGGGATGTGCCTACTCACGAGCTCTCGCCCTCCGGCGGCGGCGCGGGCGCGGCGCGGGGCTGCCGATAGGGCCGCGCGCGCGTGCGGCGCGCTAGGCGCCTCACGAGCGGTCTCCGCAGGTCTAGCGATGCTGGCTCCGACTCGCGGACAGATTTGTTCGACGACTCGTCCATCGGCTGGATGTCGTGGATGCACGTCCACTGAGGGTAGGATTGATATATTAAGTAAGATAATGTTAAAAATATGATGTTTAAGAAATCTTTTTAAAAGTGTTTTGTGTTGTGTGTTTTTGTTGCACCCTTTGTGTTTAGTTATAAGTTTAATTGTATTTTCATATAAATAAATAAATAAATATAATATATTTTTTATATTTATGGTTCTAACTACAGAACCTCTTCTTCTTCTTCTTACAGAAGATCTTTTCTAAGCAGATTGACACTTGCTCGGTCTTTCGGATGGCACCTTAAATTGCCTTTGTGGTTTACTGCCTTGGTGGCAGTCGTAAAGTCATGTCAGAGGCCCTCTGGGCGGCTTAGAAACTCTTGACAATAGATGGCGCCAGCCATCACACGATGGAAGAAGGGGGGACTACAGAACATTAATTAAATCAGCTATTACAATTTATGAACTAAAACTAGGATTGATTTTGGTTCATTTTTCCCATTTTCTGTAATTCGTTATTTTTTAAATAAATAAGGAATTAGTATACAGGGTGTAAGGAAAAGTCAAGTGTTGCACATCACTAACACGTTATGTGGTTTAAAGGATTACGAGACTTTTCCCTACACCCTTCTTCTTCGTCCTAGCGTTTTCCCGGCCTAGTGCTGGGGTCCGCTTTCCTACTTAATCTTCTCCACTTTGCCCGGTCTTCGGCATCCTTAGGTGTGAGATTGTTCTCTTCCATATCCGCTTTCACGACGTCCAGCCAGCGCTTTTTAGGCCTACCACGTGATCGAGAGCCCTGGACAGTGAGGTCGAGGCATCTTTTTCCTACATAGTCTGACGGTCTGCGCCTTATATGGCCATACTATCGGAGGCGACCTTCCTGAAGCCCATCCGCTACGTCACGGACTACGAGACTGCCACGGATGTGTTCGTTACGAATTCGATCTACAACATCTTCATTTCCGTGATGTGTAGCTGCTGGACATGTCTTCCGAGGACACCCTACACCCTGTATAAATAAAATACCAAGCCAGCCTTACCTCCGATTTGTCGTCGTGGCTAATATTTCGACTCAAAGCGCACCATCCTTGAGGATGAATCTGGAAGAGAAAAATCACAGATAATTAAAATTACTATGGAATGAAAGGAACTATGTACTAAATCTGAATGAATAGCAGACTGCCGATGTGTGTTTTCCCCATTTTCTTTTCTGTTCATCAATTTTCTTTTTAATAATGAGTGCGACTGCAGTTTGTATTAGTTTCATCGCTTTATACAGCATGAAATTTACATCGTTTTGTTCCCGCCGTGTAGTGATAGTACCCGTCAAACTGAACAACTTTTCACGAAAAAATAATTTCCTGTGACAAAAAAATTTTTGGTCTCTCCATACAAAATGGGTCGGTCGGGAGTCTCACTTTGTATGGAGACCAAAAATTTTTATGTCGCAGGGATTTTTTTTTTCGCGAAAAGTTGTTCGGTTTGACGATCACTACACGGCGGGAACAAAACGATGTAAATTTCACGGTGTATGTACTTATACCTAGTATTTTGTAAGAAATGACTGGAATTATTTTATAGTATTAAGTAGATTTACACATAGCCATTAACAAGTTTTCGCCTATGGAACGTTTATAGGTCTGCCATTGCAAAAAGTATGTAGCTAGATGGAAGTTAAATAAAGTTAAACAGTATAATACAAATAAAAGTTCCAGCGAGTGTGATACAATAATTTTACTATTATAGTTGGGTTATTATATATTAAATATTTAAAAATATCACTAATGTCACTGATTATGAATTATTGCAAGAAGACTTAGTGTCCTTCGAACAGTATTGCAAAACTAATAAATTAGACCTTAATGTTAAGAAGTGTTATGTTATAACCTTCACCAGAAAAGCTTTATTCCCAAAATATAAATACTTCTTAAATGGTCAAGAACTTCAGCGTGTTGATCTGATTCGAGACCTTGGTGTCATACATGACACTAAATTAACTTATGAAAAGCATATTGATGATATAGCCAGAAAAGCTAATAAGGCAATGGGTTTTCTTATGTTCAATCTCCAATCCTAAGGTCGTTAAAATTCTCTATTGTTCGTTTGTGCGCAGTCTTCTCGAGTATTGTTCGCAGGTATGGAATCCACAATATGACATTTACATCAACAGATTAGAATCAATCCAACGAAGATTTTTAAAATATTTACAATATAAGTGTAAGACTAATGGATGTCACAAGCAACATTTTCTTCCACTCCAAGTCAGACGTACTATAGCAGATATCGTTTTCCTAGTTAAAATTGCTCAGAATATAATAGATTCTGCGTGCTTACTATCAAAGATTAAACTAAAAGTTCCAAATCGGACAGTTAAGCATGTATCGTACTTATATGTTGCACAGTGCGGCTCTAATTATAGAAAAAACTCATTTTTTGTCAGATCTGCAAACAAATTCAATGAGATGGTTAAATTTCCTAATTTAGATCTATTTAATACAAAAGCGTATGTTTTTAAGAATGTTATAACTAAAGATTGGTTCGATGATCACTCATGTTCCGTGTAGATCTCCTTTCTTCTTTATGCAATGGATTTATTATCTTTATATTTTTCATAATGTAAACTAGCTTTAGTTGTGTACATGCGAAAACATGTAAATAGTGTTTGGTTAGTAACATTGTTACGTAATTTGTTTAAGATCACTGTTTGTTTTCCGAATAAAATAAAATTATAGGATGGGTTCTGACAGCTTCAAAATTTTTCATACGACGTTAGCAACTTTTTTGAATAATACTCAGTTTAAAAACCATAATAGCTAAAATGTTAAAAAAAAGTAACTTCACCTCTTATTTTATCAATAAACGGTATGTAATTTTACTTAATAAATAAATAAATAAACGAAATAATATTAAAAAGTTTTTAATATTTTAATCTGTCAGAGCTCATCCTATAGTAACCCTTGTATAGTGTATAATTTGTAGCCTAGTGTATCACTAATATGGGTTGTTACCAAAGAACCATCTTTACATTTTCCTGTCTAGAAAAGAATAGGTCAAGCTATTGCCGCGCGATTCTCTTCCATTATTCAACGGGCACAAGAACCGTGTCCAAAGTGTCAAACCTGATCTATAGTATGTAAAGTGGGCAACTAACCTGCAAAGCGGACACGACCTCAGCGTCATTCCCATCAGGGAAGTCCGAGACGAACTCGACTCGGTTCTCCTTGCGACTGCTCTCGAATAGGTGGTCGTACATCGCCGCGATCGGAATCACCTGCTTGCTCATTTGCATCAGTCTGTATAAGTTTGGCTGGAAAAGTAGCAATGTATGTTTAAGTTGAAACTGAACCATCTTTTGATTATCTGATATGATTAACTAGCGCTCTAAATAATTTAACACAATTTAAATTTTGTCTTTCGCCTATGTATATGGAGAAATCTGAAATAAATGATATCTAATTTAATTTAATTTAAATTCGAATGATCAACAAATACATAAGACTCGCATTCGCATAGCTTCACATAAAAAAACTAGAAAAAACAGATGTCTATTCACAAGATGGGTCATCTCATCAAAGATTAAGATCGGTCTTCTGATCTGTACTATCATATAAAACACTTAGTATCCAATTAGATCTAGAACACTATCTCCATTTCACTCTAAGCATTACAAAATAACAGAGATGGATAAATATATCGAATCCAATGTCAATTTACGAATTTAAGGATACTGGGGTGGAAATTTTTAATCTTATTGAAGTCAAAAAGGTCATTTAGCTGGAAGCATGGATCTTCTATAGGCATAGAAGCGTCCAGAAAGGTAAATTAATCATGCGATGCAATGTCACCTAGCGAGCTGTGGCACGCTGTGGCAAGGTGCGAGGAGATAATGGATGTCAATCTACAATAATAAAATAAATTGCTACTGCAATAGATTCTAATCTGTGTCGGTTTTGTAGTGCTATTCTATTCTAACTGTGAGCTATGGATGGGGTTACATAGTTGTAATTGTATAGAGTTTGTCGGCAGTTTGACGTATGACGTTATCACATTTACAAAATAGTCGGGCGAGAATCAAACCCGGGAGCTCTGTACAGGCAGCAAACTAAAACATATCATAAATTGCAAAGTAAAATTTTCAATTACCTTAAATCCATGTAAGTCTTGCGCCAATGTTGACAAGTTCAAGTCATGAATGATGACCAGCAATCCCCCTGTGGTGCACATCACCATCTGCTTAGCATCCGGAGATAGCCTGCACCTCATTAGTCCTGAGGCATGGAAAACTCTTTGGTAGACCAGGTTGTACTCCGTATACGAGTTTATGTCCCACGTGTAAATGCTACCGTCAAGTCCGGAGGTGACAAGCAGTTTGTCTTTAACGGAGAACTCTATGTTCTTAACCCAGTTGGAATGGCCGAGCAGTGACCGAATTTTCTTCTTTAAGTTGCGAACATCCCATAAAGCTATTGTTGTGTCATCAGAGCATGTTGCAAACATTCTGTTGTCTAAAAATCTGAGGGAATAAAAAAAAAATTTAATAAATAAAGATAAATTCTTAGTATAATTTTGCTTAAATACAGTATTGAAGGCATAATATTAATAAAAATTATACAGTTAGTTAGGCATATCTATTGCTACTAAGCAACTCAATCTAGGCAACCTTTATAGCTAGTAAAATGACAGTTAAGCTAAAGTAAAAACATTTTTTTTGCACACAGGGATGAATGATGTAAGCTTTATTCTCTACTCCTGCACCAACAGGGCCATTTCCAGATTACAAAAAAGTGTTTTTTATAATTTTTGACAAAAAACGTGCTGATATACTGCAAACTTATTAATTACACACATATCTACCGGGTTATTACTATATTTATTTCGACTATGTTGCAATAGTCATGATCACGGCGGCAGTAGGTAAGCTCATTAAAAAGCTTATTTTAAACCAAAATCATGGTAATAACCCGGTAGATATGTGTGTTATTATATTAACAATCGCGAAAACCTAAAAGTGTTTGCAAACTTGTTGTCAGTTAGCTTAAGTTTTTCTTAAATCTAAATCTGGTTTTCAGGTTGGCAGCCCTACTGCACCTTATCAAAGAAAATGTTTGTTTAGTTTATACCATAATTATTCACATTGCAAAATTTGATGACTATGATATTAAATTGGCCTCATTCAAGGATGGGAAGTTGTTTACATCTAGTTCATTACGACCATAAAGTTTTATGACTTTTTATTATGTAGTAATTGATGAGAAAAAGGATATCATAAAAAACATAATTACAACATCATCAAATTATAAGGTTTTATGCACAGTAGTGTGCTTATTAAATAACCCTTTTTTATAAGCAATTGTTTTTAGTGCTATTTAGATATTTATCCTGAATATAAAAACGAATAAAAGGATATTTGCTTAAGATGGAAAATCCTCCTTTTAGATGATGAGATGACAATGTATAAAAGTATGATAAAATTTACATAATGCAGCACACATTTTAAATGCATAAATACATTTTATACATAAAATTATGGATGTTAATTACATACAATATAAGTCGGCCTAATTCGTTAACCTGCTAAGTCCATTTTTGACTTTTCATGCCAGCCGAAAAGTGCACACTGTTCTCTATCTCATGATAAAGGAATAACGACTATACTGCCCTTTAAAAGGTAAAAAATGCTCGCCCAAAAAACTGCTTTATGAATTACAGACAATTTTCAAAGCGTTAACCTGTCCTATTATCATTTAGTGTCCAATTTTAATGTTTTTTATCAACTTGAACTTCTAACATAAATATAAGGGACTTGGCAGGATTACGATCTGTACTTTTTTGTCTTACGGATTAAGCAGCTTATCAATCGAATATTCTTAAACTTACTAATAGATTTTGGAAACAAATTTAGTAAAATCTGCAATTATTTACATAAATTACGAAAGGATATGGTCCAAAATATGTGGACCAAAATATATGGACCTAAAACCCAAAATCGAAGCGTAATCGATTCGTTCGAACTGTATGCCCCAAAATTCCCTAGAACCTATCCTAAATAAACGCACCCAAGTTGCAACATCCTAATCAGTAGGATATCGGAGCTATGGGCCATCAAAGTGTGCAAAAATCAGCTTTTTAACTAGGGGTTTTCACACCTGTGGCACCAAGAAAATCATTTGTCGATTGTGTTATGTCCCAACGACGCCATAGATGCTAACGTCGGTGGTAGTAACACTTTGACCTTGTCTCTGGTTTCGGGTGTTTGTAAAGTAGAGCTGGTTCAGCTTATACTGGTTTTGTTACCACTTACTTTCTGCCATGCGCACATTTGGAAAAATTATAATATTACCTAGTAATTCAGAATCAGAATCAGTTTTAGTTTTCTTCAATGTTATTGTATTGGATGGAAGCCGCTGGATGCGAGCAGCACAGGACCGGTCGTCGTGGTAATCTTTGGGAGAGGCTTTCCTCCAGCAGTGGACGTCTTCCGGCTGAGATGATGATGATTGTATTGTATTTAAGGAATTAGATTTAATGAAAGTGAGGAAGAACAAACGCTGATAAGATGCCGAATCCACTCGAGGCACGTCCATTCAAAAACGTACTATTCTTAACCACAACATAATAACTGAATGTTTTTGCAGCTGCTTATACGGTCGTCCCCCATTAGGATGTTGTGCTCATATAATGTCTATTGCTTATCATTTAGCTTGGGCTAGGTACGAAGATAATCTGACTCAGAATGCTCAATTTTTAGATTTTATATTAGCTGATATAAATCACTAGTTATGTAATAATGATTATCAGTTTAATAAAAATAAAATAAAAATAAATAAATCTATTTTTAAATAACTTGTTTGATTTTCTCATATTATCATTGCTATTTATAATTGTAACACAGACAACGTATTTTTTCTAACATTAACATAGCAATCTAGGTTGCAGATGAATACCTTAGAATACTCGGAACGAAAATACTATACCGTCAATGAGAACTAAAACTATTTTTATTTACTTTATTATTATTTTTAGCTGTACGCACAACAGCAAATAAGTGGTGACAAAACCAGTATAATAGCTCTACATTACAATCGCCTGAAACCAGAGACTCGCTCAAGGTCAAAGTCCAATGTAGGTACAGTCGGACGGGCGGCCGACATTATTCCATGTGTAATAACATCAATATTATTTCTAGTGTAACAACTTAAATAGCTCCTAAGACGTCGTTGGTACATAATACAATCAACAGCATAACCATTTTGGCTCTACAGCTGTGAAACCCTAAGTTAAAAAAGTGATTTTTTTGCATACTTTGACAGCCCATAGCTCCGATATCCCATTGATTAGGATGTTGCAACTTTGGTATGTTTATTTAGATAATTCTAGGGATTTTTTGGGCACACAGTTTGATTGGATCGATTGCACTTAGATTTTTGGGTGAATGATGACACCATCTCCTTTATAAACAGTAGATGAAAACTTTGTACTTTTTGTGAATATGTGACATATATTCTGTTAATTTTTGATTTTTTTATTCTATTCAAAAATCATGTTTGAAAGATATGTTATGTTCTTTTTTATATATAGTTGCTCTTATTGTGATATATTTAGTGTTTTTTTTTTTTGTCAAACAAACTGTTTAATTTTTAAATTAATACGAATACTGATCGATTAAGTAAAATTATTTATTAAGTTATTTAAATCTACATTTATCTTAAATCCATAAGCTGCCAAGTCCTCAATCACATTGAAATTTGTGTTCGAATACCTGCTAAATCATTATTTAAAAAAAATCCGAGATGTGTATATGATATGCTGCTCATTACACTTTTAAAATGTTAAGAAATATTATTAAAGCCGACAGGATTTTACCAAACTTTTCGCCATTTAATTCATATTGATATAATTCTGTTTTTGTTCGTCCTATAAAGTATGCTAAAATGGACTTAGCAGGTTAACAAATTAGGCTGATAGTTATTGATTTTTATTTCAATTTTAAAAATAAAGATTTCAATAAACCAAACCCAGAGGTTTAAGTATAATGTGAATAAGGAAATAGACTACTTTGTAAGCCAATTGATTTCTTAAAATTCCCTTTCTAGAAATGGATAGTACTAGAACAGAATGTTACTTACTTAATGCAGTTGACACAGTCTGAATGTGCTCCGTTCACCGAGTGAATGCGCTGATGGGTGAGAGGGTCAAATATTTGGATGGACTTCTTCTCGCAAGCTGCCACCAACAGAGATCTGGAAACCATATTTATGTGAAGAATACTTTGACACTTGCGACACCAATGTAAAACCCCATCATGTGAAAGTAGCACCAATTGAAAAGAAAGCACGATGTATGTAGTAGATATAAATAGTTTCGGAAGGATTTGGTATACTGGCAGAGGAACACCTAATAAAATAAGACAAATAGTCTAATATGCAATGCATGTTTTAATATCTTTTTGCATGTGATTGAATAGCATAGAATGGTGATTGTTTGTAAACAATTAGTTATCAATCAATATTGGGTGCCACTGTGAATATATCCTAAAACTAATAGCTCAAGCCAAACAAACAGTTAAGTAAGATATTAAGTAACGACGATAAATTGATTTAGAAATGCGCATTAACTTATCGTTACAGCTTTATTTATTGGATTGTTAGTACCTCTGCCTGGACTTTGTTACGCGTAATTAGAAATCCAGACTATAGTAGCGTTTCAAGAACCAAAGTCAGGGCCACATTGTGAATAGTTTCCTTACCCTTCCGGGGAGAACTCAAGGTTGAAAACTCCGCCAGTGGGCAGCGCGCTCGCTTGCTCGCAGTCCCATGAGGCGATGGGTTTCATGCCGCAATACAAGCTCCTCGCCATCGCATCGCCCACTCCGATGGGAGTACCGAATCCCATCTCCCTCTGCGCCAGTCGGTAAGGGCTGAATGCCGAATACTTCGCCATAAATGATGAATTATCTTTTGTACCCATTGCGACACAAAATCTACAAACTATGACACGGATATAACACGGACAGCAATAGTTAAGTACTTGACATAGCAGATACAATAAATGCAGCGAAATACGTAAACAATTGATGTCTACATTTGTGTTTTGCTATAATACCTATTAGAGAAAACCCGATAATCACAAACTGCTCGATTTTTCTCAATTTTTGACAGTACATGACAGAACGAACATGGTTTTTTTTTTTACTTAACGGCTCTGGGTTCGGGGCCCTTTGAATATATTACTATACTCTTTGCTACTAAACGTTGAAATTATTTACTAATGGCAACACAAAACAGAAAGGCGCGCGGCGGTCGGCAGTGATTGGTTGATAAAGCGCCCACTACACTCTCGTCCGAAGTTCTTCGACGAAGTTTCAAATTGGTGTAAAAGTGAAGCCCGAAGTTGCACGAAGTGCCTCTCTATACTCTCGTCCTCGGCTTACTTCGATCAACTTCACGAGTAGTGTAGTGGACGCTTAATAATTTAACATGTTGCCTAAAAACAACTCTGGCACTGCAGCGCATCAATACGCATTTTCGAGATCTTTTTTCCACTATTCTCAGAAATACTATAAATATGGAGCGCTTTTATTATATTCACTTTATTATTTTGTAAGAATTAAAATAGACGTAGTAGATTCAAACACAGATTCAAAGATCCAGCAAAATCAATTTATTAAAAAAAATTAAGTATTATTTTATCTATATTTTACATGATTCTTAAATTTTCTACTTTAATACATTACAAGATGTCTAAGTTAAAATCCATTATGCATTCACTTAAAATTATATTCATAACATCTAAAATTATTTAAAACTTTCACAAACAATTTACCAAGAATATATATTTTTAAATGACTTTATTTACCAAGTGGTTGGTGCTAGCAAACCACTTGGTGGGGGAATATGGCCAGTTTTAAGTACATTTTGAAGAAAAACTTCCAGCCTTGTCTTTGGGCCTCCCTCATCAATATTCTGTAATATGGCTAAATAATCTGTGCTTATAAGTTTGATTATTTTTAGAAATTGCCTCCCATAACTTTTTAAGAATTCTGAGCCACAAACATTGAAGAAATCGTGGATCAAAGTAGCAGATATATCTGGCTCAGGCTTGAGATTGATAAATGAAGCTAGCCATTGCCATCCATAGCGCAGACCATGAGGGTTTACAGCATTCTGAAATCTGGGTGTTTTTGCAATCCAGATAGCACATCTAAGCCTGAATATCCCTGACATCCTCTTCAGGAATTTATCTTGTTTTTCCACTACTCCCTCATCATTGTAAGTGTAACCTCTTGATAAGTAGAATTCTTTGTCAGTCTGGCCTTTTTTCTGTGGGAGGAACATTGGCACTAAGTAAGGGCAATGCCGGTGAAAATATGCTTCTAAAAGTTTGCCAAATTCTGGAAATTGTGCCCATAGAGCTACAACTACAGCAGCTAGGGGGAATGCTGCCTCAGGATTACTGGAAATTAGAAGTTCTCCTTGCTTTACAATTTTTTTGGCTAATAGAGCTGTTACATAAAACAATCCTTGAGGGTGCTGTGTTACTTGTACAAAAATATCTAACACTTGTACCCTTTCTCCTCTTAATAATTTGGACAACTTCTCAAATTTGTCTTTGATGTGAGATCCACTCACAGAAGATAAAGCATTTACAGGTGTGTTCACAGCTTTCTGACAATCAAATCGAAACTTCTTAAAATTGACATTCTCTAAAAGATCTTTATATCTTGCCTCATACTCTTCTAAAAATCTCTGTAGTTCTAAATAATACTCATAGTTGTTGGCTGAATAGAATAATGGGCCTAATTTCTTAGCCTGTTCAGCTTTAGCTTTTTCTGCTTGTGCTAATTCAGCTGCTTTGGCTTCTTGAGCTATTTTCTCTTCTAATTCTTTCTTTTTAGCTATTCCCTGTTCTTCTTGTTTCCTATCAAATTCTTGTTGTTTTGTTTCATTTATTTCTTCTACTATTTTCTTTCTGATGTTATCAATATTTAAGGCAAGAATTTCAGATTGCTTTACATCCTTTTCAGAGAGTGTACCAGTTTTACATAAATCCATGATGCCGTTGATGTTGCCTATAACTGTATTTATTGCAGGTATGTATTTCTCTGATACACTCTTTGCTAGAGGGTCAATTTGCAAGAGACTAGTTAGTTCATTGTAACAGATGCATATTTTTGTGTGGCTATCGGTGACTGATGAAAATCTTTTAGTTGCTTTATTCTGTTCCTCTAAAATTCTGTTCATGTTTTCAATAGTCTGTGAGGTGATGAGTTGGCTGGTTTGTTGGTCAAGCTTAGCTCTCTCGAGTACAGTTCTGTTATCGTTCTCTTGTAAATCTTTTAGAAGCTGTAACTTCCGCGCTCTTATTTCAAGAGCTTTCCGTTCGCAATCCTCGCTTTGTTTTTTCCAGTACTTACGCATAGTTTCGGCGCGGTTTGAGATCATCTTTTCCATCAAGTTCCTGAATAGCTCCTCCGAGCTCTGCTGGAGTTTCGCCTCGTACTCTTTCAACAATAGGCTCTGTCGGAGTTCAACGCTGACCTTGTCTTCTAGTAGATTCTCGTCGTTCATGTTCTCCTTATTTTCATTAACAATGGGCGGTTCCTCAATAATAATTTCTTTCTTGCGAGGGCTATTTGGACCAATGGTGACCTCCTTCACAAGGGGACTGATTTCGGCTGCATTTCTAAGCGCTGAAATACGTAGCTTCCTAAAGTCAGCGAGTGTATCACTTATACTCACATCCCCCTTTCTGCTGGAACTCTTTATACTATAGTCTTCTAAACTATCATAGGACTCGTCCATTTTTCCAAACGGTTTTTAATTCCATAAAGACTACGAATCTATTTGACAAAGAGTATTTTGATAATAAACGACCGACCGACACAAAGTGACACAGACAGATATAACCTCAAAGTTTTTTTTTTGTTCCATTTGCAGACAAATGCTAGGGGAACGAATGAACGAGTGAATGAAAATGCGTAGTGTATCCGAACACGAGAAGAAAATGGCGCGAAAAGTTGACATAACAAAACAGCTGTTTTTTTACGAATTTTGCTTCTTGCTTGGTGTAGAATGTTACTGAATTTTTATATATCTAAATAAAATGGTGCTCCAAAACACAGGAAAATTTAAATCAAATAGAGATGACTACAAGAAAAAAGATGCTGGTCCATCTTCAGGACCTAGGTAAGCACAAATTCGCGTCTATTTTGGTAATTTGGGGTTACCGTTTTCTCCTATGTATTTATTGAATTTTGTTTTTATTCTACTGTATTGTAGGGAGGAATCTTCTGAATCTCGCATGCGCGTGGCTTTGGATAATGATAAGATTGATTCAAAGTATGGATTTGATCGCGTTCGGGACGCAAAAGAAAGGACAGGTTACCTGATAAACATGCACACTGTAAGTACTGGTTTATCTGTAAGTGCAGCAAATAGTTGCAAATAAATATAATTAAATAATTTAAAATCACTTTGCTTGTTCATGTCCTTATTAAAATAATAAACTACAAAAAAATTCCATTATAATATCACAATGATATAGACCAATTTTTTCTAATGAGATTATTTCACAATTCACATTAAAAGATATATAATTTCTTTTTTAATTCCTTTGCAATTAATATTTACTGCAAGGTATGGGCTTAACTTCATATAATGCTTTTTTAAATTTTTACAGGCAGAAATCTTGGATGAGGACAAGCGTCTTGTCTCTGCAATGGACTACTATTTCATTGAGATGGATGGGAGTCGATTCAAGGTTTCATTGACGTTCCAGCCATACTTCTTGATCCTGGCCCGGAATGAGTGTGAGCAGGAGGTCATCCAGTACTTGTCTAAGAAGTTTGCTGGAACTATACACAAGATTGATGTGATTGAGAAGGAAGATTTAGAGCTGGTATGTTGACCTCTTTGTACAGTGTTTTGTTAATAAACAGTAGAAAAAGTGTGAAAGTGTAGTACCTATTTTTTTTAAAATGAAATTCATAGATGCCCATTCACTTGTTAAAACCTAGTAAACCCTGCCTGAAAATGGGATGTATGTATCGATGAAAGGTTCTACTTTTGTAAAGTAATAATAATATTTGAAAAAAATCTGTAACTAATCATTCATTACACAAGTGGCTGATTTTTGCAAATTTAATGTATAAGTAACTCTTTCTGTCCGCAGTCTGTTACACTTTCACTGCTAAACTACTCAACTGATTTTGATGAAATATAAATACAGTTTAATAAATAGGGACAGACTTAGGCTACTTTTTACTGTGGGAAAATGTCTTATTCCCATGGTATAACCTTAACTCAGTAAGATTGCTAAAATTAACAGCACCATCTGTCGTCATTGCTTGGAATAATAAGTGTATTTCCCTCAAGTTCATAGATGATGCTGTTAATTCTAGAAATAGAGAAAATGCACCCTACAACATAAAAAGCACTGTAGAGTTCAAAACTTGCAAAAACTTATGGGTACATGCAATCAGCTTTTTCCTTCTTTTCTATCAAGTGCTTGCTTGAACAAGCTTTACTATTTTCCAGCTTAACCACCTGTCGGGTCTGAAGCAGCGTTACATCAAACTCTCGTTCATGTCTCAAAACGACATGATGAAGGTGCGGCGCGAGGTGCTCACGGCCGTCAACAAGAACAAAGAGCGGGAGAAGAAAGACGCCATCTACGCGGAGATGCTCACCAATGCGCTCACCAGCGCGGCGGCTCTAGAACACGCCAAGAAGACCACCGATCACATGGAGAACATACTGGATATCAGGTATATTGTTTTGCGTGGTGTATTGGACACTCCGTTTTATAAGGCACCACTTACCATAGTCATAGGGATAATTAGTGGACACTGTGCACTAAACAGACACCTCACTATTATGAAGAAAACCACAGATCCGTCATGTCCCGAATGTGGGGAAGAAGAAACAAGCATTCACCTAATTGCGGAATGCCCTATATATTCTCTACCAAGATGGGAGATACTAGGAACCGATAGGATTGATAGGGAACAGTTAAGGGACATTTCAATAGGGAACATAATCAGACTTTGCAGAGCATCGGGAAGTTTCGAGGGGTCGACGCTGCCGGGGCACCAGTAAAACCAGTGCTCCTCGGTTGCCTCCTAGAGGAATAGCGGGGCGAGGACTAACCTGTTGGACCGCCGAAGGGGACGAGTTGTGTGACACCATGCGATCCGGAGGATCCCACGCTAAGGAAGTGTGGGAGCACTAACGAGGAACTTTGGTCGGGGGGGGGGGGAGCTCCGTGGGGGGGAATCTCCGGGATCCCTTCATGCGGAGTGGTACCCCCTTCTGTCTGGGGTGAATCGGATAGGACGCTCCAGCAAGCGCTTACCTGGAGCGGTGGGAGAGGATGCGTGTGGGGGCAGAACTCGTCCGGGGAGAGCGAGGGAACAGGGAGAAATGTCCGATGCACCGCGAGTCCGAAGGGCGACAACCGAACTGGGAATTAGGGGTGAAATGGTTCTACACATAGAGCAGGTCACCCGTCTGCGCTCCGTCGCAGGCGTCCCCCATAAGACATACATACGAGGGCTGATTGATAAGTTTCCGAAACGACAAAGAAAAACTTTAAAAATCTATTTTAAATAAATTTATTTCTCAACGTAGTTTCCTTCTACCTCGATGCATTTAGTCCAGCGCTTCTCCAATGCCGTTACACCAGTTTGATAAAATGTTTTCTCCAACCCCTCAAAATACTCGTCCACGGCAACAATGACTTCTTCATTTGATGAAAATCTCTGGCCACCTAACCATTTCTTCAGGTTTGGGAATAAGTGGAAGTCACACGGGGCCAGATCCGGGGAATAGGGTGGATGCGGTAGCAATTCGAACCGCAATTCATGGAGTTTGGCGACTGCAACCATTGACGTGTGTGCAGGTGCGTTTTCATGGTGGAACAAAACTTTTTTCTTGGCCAAATGTGGTCGTTTTTTCTGGATTTCTTCACTTAATTTTTGCAGCAAGCTTGCGTAGTACTCTCCATTTATTGTTTTTCCTTTTTGCATATAATCCACTAAAATAATCCCTCAAGCATCCCAAAAAACAGTCGCCATCACTTTGCCGGCCGACAAAACCGTTTTTGCTTTCTTCGGCGCAGGTCTGCCGCTCTCAGTCCACTGCTTAGATTGTTCTTTTGTCTCGGGAGTATAATGATGTATCCAGGTTTCATCGACTGTTACATAACGCCGCGAAAACTCGTTAGGATCTCGGTTAAACAGCGCCAAACACTCCGATGAATCGTCCACTCGACGTTGCTTTTGGTCAACAGTGAGCAAACGCGGCACACATCGCGCGCAAAGCTTTTTCATTCCCAAATGTTGGTGCAAAATATTAAAAACGCGTTCAGATGAAATGCTCACCATCTCTGCTATCTCTCGCAACTTCAAGCGCCGATCATTCAATACAATTTTGTGATTTTTTTTGATCATGTCCGGATTCGTGACTTCATTTGGACGGCCAGACCTGTGGGCGTCTTCGCAGCTCTGTCTTCCACGTTTAAAATCAGTTACCCAGGTGTGAATTGTACTCAATGCAGGAGCAGAATTACCTAAAACACTGTTTAGCTTGGTTTTAATCTGGGTTGCTGTTTTCTGTTTTAAAACGTAAAACTTTATCACCGCACGAATTTCGTTTCTTTCCATTGTTAAGAAAATTTACGACAGAGAAAGTTCTACGTCCTATCAAACAAATTCCACCAGTTCGATTAAATTCAAATTTGGCGTTCTATTTTCAAAAAAATGACAAAATATAATGTAATTTTTTTTTTTGCGTATATTTTTTTTAAGTTCGTCGTTTCAGCCAGTTATCAATCAGCCCAGGTACATACATACCATAGTCATATGATGGAGGTTGTAAGGTTCTATTCTCAAAACAATTGAACCAAATTCCTGTGACATAGTACTTAATGTAACTTAACAACATTGTTAACAACCTATTAATGTATTTAAAAGGTCATACAGAAATAATTGATTCGTGGTTCGAGCTGAACGCGACTTATTCTTCTCATCATCAGCGATGATAAGTTTCGTGAAGCACTTTATTGAGTTTATTAATAAATTGGTTATTTTTGAAAGGTTTCTGAAAAACAGATGCCATCAAAAACATAACTTGTAAAAAAACCAAGTCTCACACGCAACTTAGTCTACCGTAAAAAGTTGTGAGATCCATGTAATACCAAGTCGGTTAATTTATTCAGTCCCTACTTAAGAGTCCTTCTGTCTTAAGTTATTACGTCTTTAATATAATAATGTATTACTTGTGAGGTACATTGTGTTTTCATGCGATTGCCAAGTCAATCTATGTATTTATTTAAAACATACGAGATTTTTAATATTGATCTGGTCACTATAAGATATTGTTAAGTGAGCTAATTACGTAATAACTTAAGACAGAAGGACTCTTAAGTAGGGACTGAATAAATTAACCGACTTGGTATTACATGGATGTCACAACTTTTTACGATAGACTAAGTTGCGTGCGAGACTTGGTTTTTTTACAAGTTATGTTTTTGATGGCATATCTACGCTCAAAAATTCACACCTACGCTCCACCTACCCTACACCTACCCTACACCTACCCTACACCTACCCTACACCTACCCTACACCTACCCTACACCTACCCTACACCTACCCTACACCTACCCTACACCTACCCTACACCTACCCTACACCTACCCTACACCTACCCCACATCTACCCTACACCTACCCTACACCTCTTATTCAATTATATTCCATTATACAGGTACACTGATTGATTTACTGCAAATGTAACTTTGTAATCCTATACGAGTATAATGCCCCAAGATTTATATGGGGTTACAAAGTTATCTAGCAGATGATATATCTAGAAAACTGGGCCGAAATTGCGAAATATTTTAGTTTTTCCTTGGTTTATACACTAAACACTAATTCTGTTCTAAATTTGAAGCTTCTATGTCTGCTAGAAGTGCCTTAGAGTTTTGATGATCGGTCAGTCAGTGAGTGAGTGAGTGACAAAATTAAGAAACTTTGACTAGTTATAAATCTTAAACTACTGGTTCAAATTTAATGAAATTTGAAACATACTGGGTTTATACAATGCCTGCTTTATTACTGAAAATTCAGGTTTCTAGTTTTATCCACAACGAAGTTTTAGGGGGGTCGAAAATGGCCCGAACTGCTTCGAGAAAAGGATGGTACGGCCGTGCCGCTTTTTTGCTTGACTTGGCGGGGGCACTGCCGTGCCCCCAGATCCAACAAGTTTGTAGAGTTTTTGTGATGTTCTTAAAAATAAACATAATTCGAAATGTGACTTCGCTGCATATTTTTGGATATTCGTATGTCGGCTTTTTTGCGCCCGGTAAGTGTTGCGTTATTTTCCTAACACATTGTATAAAATAAGTTCCCATTTTTAGAGAACACGACGTCCCGTTCCACGTTCGAGTCTCCATCGACATGAAGATATTCTGCGGCACCTGGTACACGGTGAGGAGCCGCGGCGCCGACACGCCCATCTTCACCA
Source organism: Carpatolechia fugitivella (assembly GCA_951230895.1). Taxonomy (NCBI): domain Eukaryota; kingdom Metazoa; phylum Arthropoda; class Insecta; order Lepidoptera; family Gelechiidae; genus Carpatolechia; species Carpatolechia fugitivella. The sequence continues at coordinate 4,457,473 of OX579662.1, forward strand.
AACGAGACGACATTATAGAGCGCCCGGACCCTATCGTCTTGGCTTTCGATATAGAAACCACAAAATTACCTCTGAAGTTCCCCGACTCCCAGACAGATCAAATCATGATGATTTCTTACATGATTGACGGACAGGGATATTTGATAACGAACAGAGAAATCATATCTGTCGATGTCGAAGATTTTGAATACACACCTAAGCCAGAGTTTGAAGGGTAAGAAAATAAATAAAGTTTAATAATGTAGTTTTATCGTTTAAGAATTCGCACCAAACCACCGCTTCAAACATTTGCAGCAATATTTCGCACCTAGCTAGTCCTAAACAATCGCTGTAACTCAAGTGTTGTTCTTTTGTTATGTTTTAGGCAATTCATAATATTCAATGAGGTGAACGAGCTGGCTCTCATACAGAAGTTCTTCGACCACATCATAGATGTTAAACCGCACATATTCGTCACATATAACGGTAACAATTCAGACATAAAATAATGTAAAAAATTATAATTGAGAAATGGTTGTTACATTATTTTTACTATAATATTCGTAAGAACGGTCACTCCCTGTCGCCTATTAGGCAATAAATAATGTTTTACTTTAACAAATTAGTTGCATGCTTTGTGTCAATTTTTTGTGTTGTAACTTACTCACATGAAATGAGATTAGCGTAAAGTAGACGCAGTCTTGATTTTTCCTAACATGTAACGGTAATATAAAATCGTTAGTTTTAAACAGCTATCCTCCAAATTCTAGGTGATTTCTTCGACTGGCCGTTCGTGGAGGCGCGCGCGGCGATCCTGGGGCTCGACATGAAGCAAGAGATCGGCTTCAGCAAGGTCACCGCGCGCGACGGCGCCTACGCCTGCCGACCCGCCATGCACATGGACTGCCTCTGGTATTAACCCATATAACGATCAACACCGTATATGTTCAGAACTATTTTAGACATATGATTCGTGTTTTTTTTATTTAGTACTAATAGGTAATTATTAACTTTATAACTAGTTTCATAAAAGTCGGCATTGCATAATTAACTTTTTTATATCTTTTTCGAAAACGACACATTGGGCACTTTCCATACATTAATTATTATTGAATAAATAAAATAAACTATTTTTTTTTCAATTTATCTTATTGGTTTTCAAATCAAAAGTCAGATAAGGAACCAAATAAAAGCATAGTTCTGGGCATATGTGGGTTAATATTATTTACATAATTTTGTAGGAAGGAATAGGGGATCGGACTACTTTTTTTTAATTTCATTAATCCAAACTTCTTAGTTTCTGCTATCAAACACTAAAATAATTTTTGCTCTATCATTAAAATTGACCGAGTTATAAAGGTTTGAAATTCAAGATTAGACAGAGAGGCACATACCCACTTGTGACGTCATTTGTTAGTAACGCCATATAATCTCCATGCAAAAAATCGTTTTTGATATTGAAACTTTAAAAAATCACTGTAAATTCATTTTTCAACCGATTCTGTTTTTTTCTTCGTGAATCGTCTGCTACTATTCTATATTTTAAAAATAATTCATAAAATATGGTGAACAGTCCGATCCCCTATTGGGCAAATTATGTATCTTATGCCGAAAGACCACTGTGACAGCACTAAAGATTTTTGTAGTGGTTGGATGAATAGATTCAATGCCCTACTATCCTTCTCTATTTGGTCGCTTTCTCTCGGCGACTCCATAGCCTAGTTGGTAGTTCGCTTGCATACGAAGCTCAGGGTCCCAGGGCTCGTGGCTCTGCCCAGTTCGGGAATGATTTATATTTATGTACTTCACAAAAGCTTAGAAGAGAAAGAGAGAGATAGAGAAACTGGTGCATCTAATACCGGTTTCCCAAACCAGGTGGTAACAGTTTAACCTTGAGAGCGGCCTTCTTCTGTAAGCATTACTATATACTTCTTCATCATCATCATAATCATCATCGTGTGGGTTGTAAGGCCGACAACCGACCTCACAAACCCTAGTGTCAGTGTTATAGAGCCGCCAAAGGCCACTGACTTGGCTCGTGTAACGACTAGATAGTAACCGGGACCAACGGCTTAACGTGCCTTCCGAAGCACGGAATCATTTTTCTTTTCGGACAATCCGGAATGTCCTAACCAAACTGGGGAAAGTCTCACAAAGAGATTTTTGCTTGACAGTGTCCCCACCGGGAATCGAACCCGGAACCTCCGTAATGGGCATCGAAATCTCGACTACTCGGCCACGGAGGACTCTATTTTAAATGTTACAAGAATAAGAAGATTATGTGCAGTAAAACCACAGTAAAACGGTTGTAAAGGCACAGCTGTGTGTGTGTTACAGCTGGGTGAAGCGCGACTCGTACCTGCCGGTGGGGTCGCAGGGGCTGAAGGCGGTGGCGAAGGCCAAACTGCGCTACGACCCGGTCGAGCTCGACCCTGAAGACATGTGTCGCATGGCCGCCGAACAACCACAGGTCGGTAAAGATAGGGCCCGCCCGCACAGGGGCTCCCGAAACATGTTATATTTTATAGAACAAACATCTCCATGTTTGTTGTTTACTATTCTTCGACTTTTTTAAAGATGTGACCTGCATTTAATTTCTAGTGGTCACCCTTGTTTTCAGAGATTTCCAGTCACCAATATTTAAAAAATGACAATATTTCATTATTCGTCCAAGTTCAAATCACGCTTTAAAACTAACTAAACAGCACTCGAACCATTTTGCGCATTTTGAAAATTAACGTTGCTCATCTCCTATCTTCTATACCTAATAAAAATCAATTGCTGTTCGTTTGTCTCGCTAAAACTCGAGAATGGCTGGACCGATTTGGCTGATTTTGATCTTGAAATATTTGTGGAAGTTCAGGGAAAGTTTAAACAGTGAGAAACATAACAGAAAAAAAATGACAATTTAGTTTTCCAATACAAAATGGCCAAGGGTAGGTGTAGGGTAGATGTTAGGAAAAATGACAGGACTACGTCTGTCGGGTCAGCTAGTTAACAATAATATTAAGTTTGTATAACGGGACCAGATATGAGTCCACACACCGGAAGACTTCCCACAAGATGTACCAAAGATGATGAAGGTCTTAGTTCACCACTGGATGTGGGTCAAGCTAGACGGGTCGTCGTGGAGACCCTCGGAGGAAGCAGCGGACGTCTACAAGCTGAAATATGATAATGTTATAGATTATTATTGTTACAGAATACGTCTGTTAACCAAATATCATACACACACACACACACACACACACACACACACACACACACATGCGCATTTATATATTTGTCTGTACCTACATTAAGTACTTACCTGACCAACTGCAACAAGAATGTTATGTAATATAGTATACATTCCCAGGGAAGAGGCTGATATCCCACAACACAGGGAATCCTAGTGTGGGTATCAGTGCGCAACCTGGCTTATTGTCACTTCAGTTGCCAATGAAGATTTTTGTATTTGTATCTAATAATTATAAAGCGAAAAATTAGTGTAATGCACTCTGAGCATTAAAGTAATAATAAGTTTAATTAAAAATCCTTTTTCAACAAGCTTTTAAAGCCGTGGAGTAGAGTATCCTTGTTAAGACAAATCCAATGAGCCCAAACACGACTAGGTTGTGGTGTGTATTTAAGGAGTTCCTATGGCCACCTTCCGGCTCCATCATGAGACCCTGGACATCACGTATGACAAAATATCTTCTTAAGACGAATCCAACGAGCCCAAACACGATTAGGTTGTGTTGTGTATTAGAGGAGTTCCTATGGCCACCTTCCGTCTCCATCATTAGACCAGCTCCAGGGTACCATAATATTGCATTGTCATCGCGGTTACATAAGTGTACCAAATTTCAGCAAAATCCAATGGCAGCAAGTGCTTCAAAATTGAGTTGCAAGATTTCGCCCGAACATACCCACAAACATATCCAAATCCATCCAGTAGTTAAGGCGTGAAAGCGGAACAAACATTCAAACATCTAAACATCAATAATATACTTTGGCATTTATAACATAATGTTGCTTGTGCGCAGGTGTTGTCCAACTACTCGGTCTCGGACGCCGTGGCGACGTACTACCTGTACATGAAATACGTGCACCCGTTCATATTCGCGCTCTGCACCATCATTCCGTTGGAGCCCGACGAGGTACGTGGCTTTCATACAAATACTACTATACCCGGGTTATTATAGGATGAGTTCTGACAGCTTCAAAATTCTTCATACGACGTTAACAACTTTTTTTTATAATATTCAGTTTAAAAACCATAACAGCTAAAAAATAAAAAAAAAGTAACTTCACCTCTTATTTTATCATTAAACAGTATGTAATTTTACTTAATAAATAAACGAAATAATAATAAAGCATTTAAAATTTTAATCTGTCAGAGCTCGTCCTACAGTAACCCAACTATAACAAAAAACATCATATTTTTTCGATGCTCAAAAAGCTCAAGCAGTTTAATAAGTATCATCGTGTCTTTGTAAATTAATTAAGGAAAATAAAAATGTTGATTGAATGAAGTTTTCGAATTGAATTTAGAAATTGTAATAAATAAAGCAGAAAATGAATAATAATAAAAAATGAGTGAGATGAATAATCTATAGGTAATAAGCTACGTAATAAGTATAAAAATTGTAATATAATTATTATAGTATAAATTATTAAAATCTAATTACTGGGTGAAAATGCCTTTTATCCTACAATGATTTTTTATAAAGGTTCAATGCTACTGCATTTAATTCTTTTAGTGTTCGATAGCAGAAACTAACAAGTTTGATTTATAAAATTAAAAAAAATAGTACGATCCCCTATTATAGGGAACTAACACTAAAAGAATTAAAATTGACCAAGTTATAAAGTTTTGAAATTCAAAATTAGACAGAGAGGCACATATCCACTTGTAACGTCATTTGTTAGTAACGCCATATAATCTCCATACAAAAAATAGTTTTAAATTAAAAATCACTGTAAATTAGTTTTTCAACCGATTCTGTTTTTTTCTTCGCGAATCGTCTGCTACTAATCTATATTAAAAATAATTCATAAAATATGGTAAATTTAGGAATAGTCCGATCCCCTATTTGACCAAAGAAAAACAAAAGCGAGAATGGTCGACTTCGTGTCCAGAGGTTGTTTATCACAGTTATGATTTTCATACCATATCATCCCACAGGTCCTCCGCAAAGGCTCGGGCACACTGTGCGAGTCTCTGCTCATGGTGGAGGCGTTCCACGCGAACATCGTGTTCCCAAACAAGCAGATGGAGGAGCTGAACAAACTCACGCGAGACGGACACGTGCTCGACACAGAAACTTACGTCGGGGGACACGTCGAGGCGCTTGAATCCGGTAATACAGCCTTCATTAGCACCATCATTGTATAAGTCAGAACTAGGATAGTGTTCCAACAAGCAGATGGAGGAGCTGAACAAACTCACGCGAGACGGACACGTGCTCGACGCAGAAACTTACGTCGGGGGACACGTCGAGGCGCTTGAATCCGGTAATACAGCCTTCATTAGCACCATCATTGTATAAGTCAGAACTAGGATAGTGTTCCAACAAGCAGATGGAGGAGCTGAACAAACTCACGCGAGACGGACACGTGCTCGACGCAGAAACTTACGTCGGGGGACACGTCGAGGCGCTTGAATCCGGTAATACAGCCTTCATTAGCACCATCATTGTATAAGTCAGAACTAGGCTAGTGTTCCAACAAGCAGATGGACGAGCTCAACAAACTCACGCGAGACGGACACGTGCTCGACACCGACACGTACGTCGGAGGGCACGTTGAAGCGCTTGAATCCGGTAATACAGCCTTCATTAGCACCATCATTGTATAAGTCAGAACTAGGATAGTGTTCCAACAAGCAGATGGACGAGCTCAACAAACTCACGCGAGACGGACACGTGCTCAACACAGAAACTTACGTCGGGGGACACGTCGAGGCGCTTGAATCCGGTAATACAGCCTTCATTAGCACCATCATTGTATAAGTCAGAACTAGGATAGTGTTCCAACAAGCAGATGGACGAGCTCAACAAACTCACGCGAGACGGACACGTGCTTGACACAGGAACTTACGTCGGGGGACACGTCGAGGCGCTTGAATCCGGTAATACAGCCTTCATTAGCACCATCATTGTATAAGTCAGAACTAGGATAGTGTTCCAACAAGCAGATGGACGAGCTCAACAAACTCACGCGAGACGGACACGTGCTCAACACAGAAACTTACGTCGGGGGACACGTCGAGGCGCTTGAATCCGGTAATACAGCCTTCATTAGCACCATCATTGTATAAGCCAGAACTAGGATAGTGTTCCAACAAGCAGATGGAGGAGCTGAACAAACTCACGCGAGACGGACACGTGCTCGACGCAGAAACTTACGTCGGGGGACACGTCGAGGCGCTTGAATCCGGTAATACAGCCTTCATTAGCACCATCATTGTATAAGTCAGAACTAGGATAGTGTTCCAACAAGCAGATGGAGGAGCTGAACAAACTCACGCGAGACGGACACGTGCTCGACGCAGAAACTTACGTCGGGGGACACGTCGAGGCGCTTGAATCCGGTAATACAGCCTTCATTAGCACCATCATTGTATAAGTCAGAACTAGGATAGTGTTCCAACAAGCAGATGGAGGAGCTGAACAAACTCACGCGAGACGGACACGTGCTCGACGCAGAAACTTACGTCGGGGGACACGTCGAGGCGCTTGAATCCGGTAATACAGCCTTTATTAGCACCATCATTGTATAAGTCAGAACTAGGATAGTGTTCCAACAAGCAGATGGACGAGCTCAACAAACTCACGCGAGACGAACACGTGCTCGACACCGACACGTACGTCGGAGGGTACGTTGAAACGCTTGAATCTGGTAATACAGCCTTCATTAGCACCATCATTGTATAAGTCAGAACTAGGATAGTGTTCCAACAAGCAGATGGAGGAGCTTGCCAAGATAAGACCTTCGAAAACGTGGAAAGTACACTGAACCTTGCCTTGGAAAGCCTTCATGAATACTACGAGCATAACGCTCTAAGGCCCAATCCAAGCAAAACCCAATCGTGTGCTTTCCAACTACGTAACCGGGAGGCAAACAGGGAGCTGAACATTTCCTGGAAAGGCGTCGCCATTCAACACTGTAACTTTCCTAGATACCTGGGAGTGACACTGGACCGCTCTCTGACCTACAAGACCCACTGCAGAAACACAAAACAAAAGGTTAGTTCCCGCAATAACCTACTGCGCCGTCTCTCCTCCACCAACTGGGGAGCAAACCCAACGGTTATGCGCACTACAGGACTAGCTCTGTGTTTCTCAGCAGGAGAGTACGCGTGTCCAGTGTGGGCTGGGTCAGCACATACCAGAGAGGTGGACGCAGAGCTGAACGACACCTGCCGCATAGTGACTGGCTGTCTTAAGCCAACCCCGGTCGGTATGCTGTTTCCTCTTGCGGGAATAGCTCCACCCAGAGCCCGTAGAGAGGTGACATGTTCGTTTGAAAAACAAAAACAGGAAAGTGACCCGAGACACCCACTCTACGGGCTCTCCCCCGCCGCAGGTCGGTTGCGAAGCCGCAAAAGCTTCCTGCGATCTACGCAGCCTACTGACCAAAACCCTACTAACGTGAGGTGCAGGCTTTGGGCAAGCGAGTATCCACATTCACTGTACCCCCCCAATGAAAATCTGCCTCCAGGCTATAAGGAACCTTGGCCAACCTGGAGAAGTGTAAATAGGCTGAGGACCCAGGTTGGCCGATGTGGGTACGGTCGGTGGGGTACTCAAGTAGCGCAGACGCCAGCTGTGAATGTGGAGAACCCTTGCAAACCATGCTACACCTCACTAACTGTCCCGCTCACGTGAGGACTTACTTGTCAGTAACCAGAGGGCTGCCACGGTAGCCGCTTTCTGGGCAAGTAAGATTTAGCCCGTGTTCTTGCCGACACGAAAGAAGAAGAAGACCTCTCTTTCATTGGTCATAAAAAAAGAAAAGGATAGCTGGATTTTAAAATTAGAATTAGAGCATGACATCCCGAATCGAGGCCAATAACTTACTATGAGAAATCCAGGCAAATAACAAGGCGTGACTTCACATGTTTTGATCGTTTTCTTACTGTGATCAGTTTTAAATAATGTGAATTTGGTCACAACCTCGGTTCATACAAATAATTTACAACGATTTATTGCGTAGATAATACCCAAATGGGATAGTCAAACTTTGTATTTAGATTATTATATTCATATTTTTACATTGTAGGTGTATTCAGGGCGGATATAAAATGCAAGTTCCGTATAGTACCATCGGCGGTCGAGAAACTCATGGACACCATAGAGAAAACCATGAAACACGCCATAGAGGTGGAAGAGGGCATCCCGCTGGACCTAGTCACCAACTTTGACGAGGTAAGCTAAACTGATCCTTACCATTTACAATGTAAAGTGCAAGTTTCTGAAGGAGCGAGAACCGGTAACCAACTTCGAAAATGTAAAAAAGCTTTTTTCCGTGCAATATTTTGCATATCGCCCTAATTGACGATAAAATTTTTGACTATACAGAAATACGCAAACCATTTCGAGGTTTTATGCCATCGTACTTTTAACGGATAAAATTCAAAGATTACGTTAAAAAATCCAATAAACCAAATGACCCATTTGACCTTTGTGACGTCACCTTCGGCGACGTTATTAACAAATCTAAGTTTTTACAAAAACAAGCTTTGCGTTTGACGATGTGATATTAGAAAGGGCGATATTTCCCCTTCGGCCACATTCAAAACCAAAGTTCGAAACCAGTTTTAAATAAGAATTTTTTTTTCTTCTTTCGAAACTGGTTTCGGTAAAAGAATAATATTTCTTATCTCGAAATTCGTTTCGATAAAAGAATATGATTTCGTTTCTCGAAACTCTCAAATCAAAATCTAATCCAATCTCTTTAGATGTGTAAGAAGTAATTTACTGTCCACTAACACGTCACAAATTGACTTTTAAATCAAAATGACATTTTATTTAAAAGCTTGCTACTATCGTATTTTTGTCGACAATCAAATCTACGAGTATGATTGTCCGTCGTCGATCGTATGACGTCACACGGTAAAAAATTTAAAACCATCCTGTGGCTGGGCCCGTGGCTCTGACTTTAAACGTGCCCTCGCCCAGCAATAACTAATTTTGCGGCCGCGGCAGTAATGCACTATTCTAACAATGCTTTTTACAATTAATTAATTGTTATTGTAATGCAGGTGTGCGGTGAGATCCGCTCTAAGCTGGTGCACATGCGCGACCACCCTCGGCGCGATGAAAACCCGTTGATATACCATCTGGACGTCGGCGCCATGTACCCCAACATTATACTTACTAACAGGTATTTTTTTTATATAGGGTTTTGGGCAAGGGTTTGAAACTGAACAGTTTCCACAAAAAAATAGTTAATTTCCGTTTTGTCAACTGATTCCGACTGTTCTTAAAGGTACAATAGGGGATCGGACTACTTTTTTTTTATTTAATAAATCCCAACTTCTTAGTTTCTGCTATCGAACACTAAAAGAATTTTTGCTCTATCTTTAAAATTGACTGAGTTATAAAGGTTTGAAATTCAAGATTAGACAGAGGCACATAACTACTTGTGACGTCATTTGTTAGTAACGCCATATAATCTCCATACAAAAAATCGTTTTTGAAAGAGACAGGCATATTTAAACTTTAAAAAATCACTGTAAATTCGTTTTTGAACCGACTCTGTTTTTTTCTTCGCGAATCGTCTGCTACTAGTCTATATTTTAAAAATAATTCATAAAGTATGGTAAATTTAGGAACAGTCCGATCCCCTATTATTTCGTAAAATACTGAACACAAGGTTAATCTAGCTATTAGCTATTAAGCTAGATTAACCTTGTGTTGAATGAAATGAAATTAGGCATATTAGGCATTTATCTATTAAGATAATTAAGAATTTTAATCAACTATCAAATTCTAAAAATATAAAGAAACAATAATATTAAGAGCGTAAAAAAATTGTGTAATACTATAATAGCTGAAATTGATATCTTGAATTCCAACCATGCTGACTTTAAAAGTCAAAGTCAAAGTAATTTATTTCCATAGGATGTTATTACATCACTTAGATCCGTCATTACATTTTTTTGGGTGAGTTCACTAACACAATGGCGGAATCTGTGGAGAAGAGCTCACCGAAGAAACTCCACACAAAATAAAATCAACTAAACATACTGATAAATAAACCACAGTTTACACGGTAATTCTTGTATTTTCTTATTAAAACAATCAAACAATAACACAGCGGATCGCGGCCGGCAACTAAATTGACATTGACAGTTCACCACGTGCGTCTGTTGGCGGCAAATCCTTCATGTCATTGATCAGTTACACTATGTGGTATTGACTTGGGTGACCTTGATCATTTATTTTTTGGCTGTTCTAAACTTGTTTTTTCCTTGTATGCTATCCTTCCATCTGATATTCTTCGCCCTATTAATATGAAATCCTTGCTGTCCTTGGTTGATTCTCCCTTTATATATTTACCTGGGCTGATTGATAACTGGCCGAAACGACGAACTTAAAAAAATGATACGCAAAAAAAAAATATTACATTATATTTTGGCATCTTTTTGAAAATAGAACGCCAAATTTGAATTTAATCGAACTGGTGGAATTTGTTTGATAGGACGTAGAACTTTCTCTGTCGTAAATTTTCTTAACAATGGAAAGAAACGAAATTCGTGCGGTGATAAAGTTTTACGTTTTAAAACAGAAAACAGCAACCCAGATTAAAACCAAGCTAGACAGTGTTTTAGGTAATTCTGCTCCTGCATTGAGTACAATTCACACCTGGGTAACTGATTTTAAACGTGGAAGACAGAGCTGCGAAGACGCCCACAGGTCTGGCCGTCCAAATGAAGTCAAGAATCCGGACATGATAAAAAAAAATCACAAAATTGTATTGAATGATCGGCGCTTGAAGTTGCGAGAGATAGCAGAGATGGTGAGCATTTCATCTGAACGCGTTTTTAATATTTTGCACCAACATTTGGGAATGAAAAAGCTTTGCGCGCGATGGGTGCCGCGTTTGCTCACTGTTGACCAAAAGCAACGTCGAGTGGACGATTCATCGGAGTGTTTGGCGCTGTTTAACCGAGATCCTAACGAGTTTTCGCGGCGTTATGTAACAGTCGATGAAACCTGGATACATCATTATACTCCCGAGACAAAAGAACAATCTAAGCAGTGGACTGAGAGCGGAAGACCTGCGCCGAAGAAAGCAAAAACGGTTTTGTCGGCCGGCAAAGTGATGGCGACTGTTTTTTGGGATGCTCGAGGGATTATTTTAGTGGATTATCTGCAGAAAAGGAAAAACAATAAATGGAGAGTACTACGCAAGCTTGCTGCCAAAATTTTAGTGAAGTAATCCAGAAAAAACGACCGCATTTGGCCAAGAAAAAAGTTTTGTTCCACCATGACAACGCACCTGCACACACGTCAATGGTTGCAGTCGCTAAACTCCATGAATTGCGGTTCGAATTGCTACCGCATCCACCCTATTCCCCGGATCTGGCCCCGTGTGACTTCCACTTATTCCCAAACCTGAAGAAATGGTTAGGTGGCCAGAGATTTTCATCAAATGAAGAAGTCATTGTTGCCGTGGACGAGTATTTTGAGGGGTTGGAGAAAACATTTTATCAAACTGGTGTAACGGCATTGGAGAAGCGCTGGACTAAATGCATCGAGGTAGAAGGAAACTACGTTGAGAAATAAATTTATTTTAAATAGATTTTTAAAGTTTTTCTTTGTCGTTTCGGAAACTTATCAATCAGCCCTCGTACTGTCCAAATTTATTTATCAAAACAATATTAAACTATAAATGTATATGTATATACTTTATTTTATTTATTGTGTATTTATAATAAGTACATATTATATTTTATATATCTCCTCCTCAGCCACAATTATTATTCCAAAGGGGTTTGAAGATTTTGGCTTAGTCATGTTGTTGTTATTGTTGTTATTTTATCAAAATGGCGGCGCACGTTAAATCCTACTTATATCGATTAGGGATACTTATACAAACAAAAAAACATTAAAGTCAATATATCCTAAAGTGTCACGTTACAGAGTTATTTGCAAAAAAAGATCGATGATGATAATATTTTAGCAAGCGGACTTTTAACATTTATTTTATTTATTTATTGTATAAAGTGTAACTATGTTTAAAAAGTTTGTATGTAATTCATTATAAAATCCGTTAAGTCTTTCCAGTTTTTACAATCAATATGAAAATACGAATCAATAAAACAAGCATTTTACAGCCATCTATTAATTGATCCAAGAAAGATGATTTAGGAAGTAAAAGAATACACATACCTACATCAGTATTTTTATCTTTATGCTTGATCTCTCTTAACATACTAAACGATTGTATGTAGACAATATTATAATTGAAGATATATCAATTTATAATAATTATAAAAAGTTAAATAAAAAATAAATAAATAATACAAAATAATAATATTATATTTTAAATCAGTATTGTATTATAATCATATTTACATGCTTTAATCCTTTAAAGATTGATGATTTCTCCTGAAGACAAATGATGAAATCTACCACTCTACTAAAAATGTGGCTTATTTTTACATAAAAAATATATTATACAGCCTGACTATTGAATAACAAAAATTAATTTCAGCAGTATTTACAAAATGTAATCGAACACAGTTGTCGCAGACTCCTTGCTGTTTTTGATAGATTGTGTAGTTTTTTACTCTTTGTGATTTACGTCGCTGTCTTTTGTAGTTTTGCTTGAGTTAGTTGTGGTCGAATACAAAATCATATAAATTCATTATTTCTTTCATTTCTTATAGGATTACCCTCATTTCCATCGCATTAATAGTTTTGTGCGTAATCGATCTTTACAGTTGTCATACATATATTTGTTTTTTATTAACAAAATATTAGGGTCATGTTAATACAGTAGTAGTAATATTTACGATTTTTGAACAATTCTCGTAAGTCAGTTTTGTACCAACACTAAGTACATAATTTTATGCGGAAATGTTCATGAAATGTTACGAATTTTATTAACCTAACATATATAAAATAACAAACAATGGGTAAAATGTAGTCCTTTATAAAAACTATAACAATTCACAAAATCATTTTCACATACTTTTATACATAATATTGAACGACCATCCGAACCAAAAACCTAGAATATGTGATACTGCATTCAGTTTTGATCTTCATCGGATAAAATACCTTCATCCAAGAAGGCTGCTGGTTGTTGAAAGGGTGTTTCTTGGTGCCGGGCCCACGCCATGTACCAAATAATACCCTTCACGTGAGCACAGCACCCGAGTGTTTTCTTTCCCATTAAACAGTTGCAACGAACTTTTTTTGCAAATAACTCTGTAACATGACACTTTAGGATATATTGACCCTTATGATTTTTTGTTTATATAAGTATCCCCAATCGATATATATAGGATTTATCGTGCGCCGCCATTTTGATAAAATAACAACAAATAAAAACACGAAAACGAGCACTAAGCCAGGCTCCATACAAAAATCTTCAAACCCCTTTAACTCTTATTTTCCTTTCCTATCCCCATCCTGTATCCTCTCCGACACGTGACATTGGCGGAATTGTGAATACACAAAAGCCACAATAAAAAAAAAAAAACACTATAGTAATCATTCCCTGTTAGGCTGCAGCCGTCGGCCATGGTGAACACGAGCACCTGCGCGGTGTGCGACTACAACAAGCCGGGCGCCACCTGCCAGCGACACATGGAGTGGATGTGGCGCGGCGAGTACCGTAAGCCCTTTTTTTTTTCTTCCTAACTAATGGCGACACATCTTATGTAGACGTATTTCGCCAGTGTCGAGTGATATTTGTAGGTTTAAGATATATATCCTTGTGAATTGGACTCAGTAATCAAATCAAATCAACGACCCGTTACAGTCCACTGCTGGACTATGAGCCTCCTCCACTTAAGTGTTTGGTTTTGCCATAATCTCCACGCTTGGCAGGCGGGTTGGAGATCGCAGATGGAAAGGTTACTGTATCAGAGAGCGTTCCCTGTTCAATGTGTAGTCCCTAATTCGCCTCTTACGACACCCACGGGAAGAGTAGGGGTTCTATAATGTGATAGTACAATTACTGAAGCCACCACAAGGCCTCTTGGCATCATCTAAAAATGTCAGCAAAGTGTAAGCGATTCAATTGTTCTATTAAAGTTTATAGTCCTGAAACATTCACTGGATAATACACTATCGAAATTATTCACTAAACACTTCAATAAACTAAAATAAAAAAATTAAAACGAAGACACGTCCGCCATTGTCAGATGCTGACAAAAGACCCGTAAGCCCTTTGATATCACTTTGTTATTGACCGAGCGAGCGCCGTTTCAGCTTGGCCAAAATTGCTTTTGTATGTCTATCTGTCCATATGCCGATCTGTTTGTTCTCATCTGTAGATGTCGCGTTCCTCAACCGATTCTCGTGAAATTTTGTGAGCAGGTTCGATAAATGAATAGTTTTTTTTTGTCTAGTCAGTTTTTGGAAATTTTAAAAAGTGACGGCGTTATGAGGGTTGAAAACGTAAAAAAAAACATAGAGGGGAGCAACCAAAGTAGGCTTAACCTTGAACGGCCATCTAAAAAAAAATAAGTCTTGAAACATTTTGAATTTTATCTTTAAATTTTATCTTTATCTTCTTTATCTTTATTTTGAAATAATATATAGTATAATGAATTTAGCTGCCTATATGGGAGTATCAAATTAAATATAAAAAAATAATGTTTTGTAAGACTTTCAATCGATTGATAACGCCAAAACTAGTGTTACAAAATACATTCTGACGAAAGTAATAAGAACTGTCTTTTTTATTTTGATACTAAAATATCAAAATTTTTGAGAAATCCTTATTACAGACAACTTAAAACAGTTAATATTATAATAATATTTTTATGTTCATATTGAAGCCCAGAGGTCAAACATTTTGGTTGCTCCCTTTTAGCCATTTAAAAAAATAAAATACTCGCGATTTCTACGGCTTACAGATCCACTAGTTTTATAAAGCTTTTCCGAAACAAAAATAAGAAGAACATGTTCGTAGTTAAAGCGTGTGCGGAAACAGATGACTGAATTAAAGAACACAGTTAGATCTTCAGTCCACCACTGCAGCTTCCTGTGGTTTTATAGATCCAATCACTATTAGTTGATTTAGTGTTTATTTAATTTATTTGGTTTAGCAGTTGCTATTAGTACAAAAATCTTAACTGATAACTAACTGTATTCAAAAATAGTTTTTTTATTTTGCCATTGATTATTATTAGTATTTATTATTATTTACCATTTATTGCAAATAAAAATAATAATATAGATGCTTTTCTTTTTTTCTTTTCTTATATAAGAAATTACTACTGACATAATTTGAATTCTACTCTTGACGCAGTGTATAATTATGTGGTTGTATTACCAGTGCCGGCCACGAGAAGCGAGTACCAAAGGATCCAGCAGCAACTGGAGACGGAGAAGTTCCCCCCCCTGCACCCCGGCGGGCCCCCGCGCGCCTTCCACGCGCTGCCCAAGGAAGAACAGGTAGGAAACAGTACTAGGTTACCAGCTACACGAGAGAGAAAGAGATAGAGGATCCAGCAGCAACTGGAGACGGAGAAGTTCTCCCCCCCCCCCTGCACACCGGCGCGCTGTCCACGCGCTGCCCAAGGAAGAACAGGTAGGAAACAGTGCTAGGTTACCAGCTACACGAGAGAGAAAGAGATAGAGGATCCAACAGCAACTGGAGACGGAGAAGTTCCCCCCCCCCCCCCCCCTGCACACCGGCGCGCTGTCCACGCGCTGCCCAAGGAAGAACAGGTAGGAAACAGTGCTAGGTTACCAGCTACACGAGAGAGAAAGAGATAGAGGATCCAGCAGCAACTGGAGACGGAGAAGTTCTCCCCCCCCCCTGCACACCGGCGCGCTGTCCACGCGCTGCCCAAGGAAGAACAGGTAGGAAACAGTGCTAGGTTACCAGCTACACGAGAGAGAAAGAGATAGAGGATCCAGCAGCAACTGGAGACGGAGAAGTTCTCCCCCCCCCCCTGTACACCGGCGCGCTGTCCACGCGCTGCCCAAGGAAGAACAGGTAGGAAACAAACTTTGGAAACAGTACTACTGTATGAAACATCGAACAAACAAAAAACAAAATAAAGAAACGTTTTTTTTTTTTTTTTTTTTTATGTAGTAAATCGCTCAGTCATACTCGTAATATTAGTCATATGGATCGACCATTGATTTATATCAAATATCTAAATAAATAACATAAATGTTGCCTGGAAGAAATTGCTACCTTAGCAATGAGGCCGCCTAATTGACTCAACTAACTGTAACAATTGTTTTCTTGTAAACTTTGATTGGTGTCAATAAAGAATATTTGTATTGTATTGTATAAATGTCTAAAATCTGTTACCATTTTCATTATTATGTTACGTCCCTTCCTACGCAATCATCAAAACTCGCGAAAGCCTTATAAAAGTCATACGTCAACACGTTTTATTTTAGGCAGCGTATGAGAAGAAGCGCCTGGCGGACTACTGCCGGGTTGCGTACAAGAAGACCAAGATGACGCGCTCTGAAGTGAGGACCACCACCATCTGCCAGAAAGAGAACTCTTTCTACGTCGACACAGTACGAGCTTTCAGGTAAGGCCAAGTTTTCTTGTCACTTTAGTTTTCCTTATTTTTGAAGTGTATAACTAAGTACACTGATTTACCTAAATAGTATATTGACTGCAACATGTTGTAATTGCCTGCAGCATGAATATAGAATTGTTAAGTTAGCACTAATTTAGTATTAAGTATATTTGTATTAAACTCTCACTTCATGTTCGGAGGTCGAGTAATAAACATGTCTACCTAACCTAAGTGTATCATTCCATCAAGCAACCCCTAGCCTCCGTCATGATGTTGTATTTTCAATCAACTGACTAACCCTGCGTTCCGAGACGCGCTGAAATCGATTAAAACACCTGTAATCGCGTTCCGAATTACTGTCACCTGACAAAACTCGTACGTTTTTTTGCTTTTCTGATCGCTGAGAGCGCTGAAAGTCTAATTCGGAATGCACCCTAAGCTCTATCTTAACTACGATTTTTATAAAGATGTACCAAAGTGACAGATGCAAACGGATTATTATTCTTTTAATGTTGCCACCTATAGAAAAATAGTGTTGTTAATGATTCAATTCAAGTTGACTTGAGTCATTGTTTTTTTTTTTAATAGCACTAATTGTACTTTGTGCCAGTGTCGAGTTATAAAAGGTAAGGAAACTATTATCGCGTATACGAAAAAAATAAGTCGGGTTAATTATACTGTTGGGCGTACATATTATATCTCAATAATTCAAAATTACTCAGGCCAATTATTTGAAAAAGTTTGAATGTTTGTTGCGATATCTATTAGAGCGGTACCTCTCTCTCAGTCACCCCACCCTTACCCTATGCGAGAAAGAGAGCCACCGCTCGCTCAACGCTTAAGATACGTGCCGCTACCTATACGTCATCGCAACCAGAGTCGCGCGCGTCATTCGTCTCCCTACTTCGCTCGCGATCGGTTGCACGAATATTTTCTCAGTTTTGCCCACGCTTGTTTCTGTTGCTATTTTCTGTTAAGTTTCCGTTGTTCCTTCCTTGTTACGTTATTCATTTGTTTGTTAAGTTTGTGCCTGCTTGTTGTTATTGTTGTTAAAACGCCACGCCATTTTTCTGACAAAATATACACCAAAACATGAAAGTATTTTGCACTAATAAAACTGCAATCTATAACAACAATAAAAACTGTAATTAACTAAGTATGCAAAAAAGAACTTTATGTTTAAATTTCAAACTTCAATAGGTAATCGAAACTCTAGTGATTGTAACACTCAAAACTAATTGTTCAACAACAATCAAGTTCAATGAGCAAATTGATTCAATCACAAAATTGAACTATGGATCACTCAGGTACAACACTATTTTTAATTTGCGCAAAAGTGGCAACACTCTAAATGTCACTTTAGTACGTCTTTAAAAAAATCCGAGTATATACAAATATTTCTTTAGTTCTTGTCCCTCATCGTTAATATGTTCTTACATGAAGTAAGAAACATCATCATCAACCAACCAGTTTATAAACGTCCAACCAAGGAGCTCGAGTCTACCCTGAATTAGGGCGATTACTTAGGCCTTAGTCGACCACGCTGGTCCAGTGTGGGTTGGTCGACTTCACACACAACCTTCGAATTTCTTCGCAGGAGTGTGCAGGTTTCATCACGATGTTATCCTTCACCGTAAGACCGTCGAATAAATGTACATTTGTACATATGAATCCGAAATTCGAAAACACATTGGTACGTGGTGGGAATCGAACCCGCGTCTCCCGGACGGGAGGCAGCGGCCCTAGCCACTAGACCATCGACGCTCTGGTAAGAAACATGTTTCAGTCGATCTCGATTTTGTGAGTCTCATGTCCTTACATCGTTAAATTGAGCAATTGGCTTCACAAGGTTTAGTTTAGACCGATGTATGACAGGTTTAAAATTCAAATGTATGTCTGTCAATCCTTTCTTTTTTTTAAAGCGAAAGGGATGGACGGCGGACGTTCTTTGTTTCAAACAGCATTTAAAAAAAAAGAACTGCGCAGAAGGTGCATGTGGAATTCTTGTGTTGATTTTTTATCTTTGATGCTAAAAATTATTTTTTAAAGACTTCTTTATTATGTCCAGGGATCGTCGCTACGAGTACAAAGCCCTGAACAAGCAGGCGAAGGCGGGCGTAGCAGCCGCCGTAGCGAGCGGAGACGCGGCGGAGGTCAAAATGGCCAAGAGCCGGGAGGTTCTTTACGACTCACTTCAACTGGCGCACAAGTGCATCCTTAACTCTTTCTACGGATACGTCATGAGACGAGGGTAAGTAAGTAATTACCCCAACAGATGATGGGAAGACGCGGCAAAGATCAAAGTGGCCAAGAGTCTGGAGGTTCTTTACAACTCACTTCAACTCGCGCACAAGTGCATCCTTAACTCTTTCTACGGATACGTCATGAGACGAGGGTAAGTAAGTAATTACCCCAACAGATGATGGGAAGACGCGGCAAAGATCAAAGTGGCCAAGAGTCTGGAAGTTCTTTACGACTCACTTCAACTCGCGCACAAGTGCATCCTTAACTCTTTCTACGGATACGTCATGAGACGAGGGTAAGTAAGTAATTACCCCAACAGATGATGGGAAGACGCGGCAAAAATCAAAGTGGCCAAGAGTCTGGAGGTTCTTTACGACTCACTTCAACTCGCGCACAAGTGCATCCTTAACTCTTTCTACGGATACGTCATGAGACGAGGGTAAGTAAGTAATTACCCTAACAGATGATGGGAAGACGCGGCTAAGATCAAAGTGGCCAAGAGTCGGGAGGTTCTTTACAACTCACTTCAACTCGCGCACAAGTGCATCCTTAACTCTTTCTACGGATACGTCATGAGACGAGGGTTAGTTCTTCTCCCACTACACAAAAAGCAAATACCAACACGTCAGTGGGCTCCGGAGAAGCGGTGCAGCGGAAAAAGCGTTCCTGGGGCGGTCATTTTGTATGCGACCGCGGTTTGTCTCGCAAAGTGTTTGTACGTATAAGAACTCGAACATTAAAAAGATCTCGCATCAGATCGCTCCCGTTGCAGTTTTTGGTGTGAAGAGAACTGAGTTGAACTTTATTGTATTTAGGGGTCTTGTCCATAAAACTATCGCGTTAACCTCTGTTAGTAGCCTATCCTTGCTAGCTCTCAACCACAAAAGGTTACAATTTAATGTTATCAAAACGAACAATGGCCCCTATTCAGGAAGTCGTGCTCTAATTCCAATTTTAAAATCTAGCTATCCTTTTCGTTTTTATGACCAATGAAAGAGAGATGATGAATGCAGATGAACGAATGATATTATTTTGAATGAATGATAACCTAAAATAAAGGCGTAGCTGTCAGTTTAAGAGATTTTTAATTCGCAAGTTTTATGTGCTCTCTAAAACTGTGCAATCGACGCGGCCATAAGGTTCAAATTCGATGTTTGACAACTCTAATATTAAGATGGCCATCTCCTGTCCCCTTTTAATCTTTAAAAGGTGACAAGGACGGATGAACTTAAATTAAGAATAAGAGCGTGACAGTGAGAATTAAGCCCAA
This sequence comes from Carpatolechia fugitivella, assembly GCA_951230895.1. NCBI lineage: Eukaryota > Metazoa > Arthropoda > Insecta > Lepidoptera > Gelechiidae > Carpatolechia > Carpatolechia fugitivella. The sequence continues at coordinate 4,477,689 of OX579662.1, forward strand.
GTCACACAGAGCGGGAGCGGCGCGGTCCGGGGCCGGGACAAGCGGGACGGCGCTATGCCGCGCCATAGCACCGTCCCGCTTTCCCGGCCCCGGACCGCCGCCCCCGGCACGGCTCTGTGTGACTTGGGCTTTAGGCTCAATGTTTACTGTTATATTCTTACGTTTCACGGTGATATTTGTGTACAGAGCCCGCTGGCACAGTATGGAGATGGCGGGCATCGTGTGCTACACCGGGGCCAACATCATCATGCGCGCCAGGGAGATCATCGAGCAGGTCGGCCGACCGCTCGAACTCGATACTGACGGTAATATATCGATAGAACAATGTAGGCCCCAAGGTGCTGCCCTGTGGTACTCCAAAGTTACTTGTGACTCCTGACATAATAACTTATGATATGCGAAGAGGACTTATCCATTATGATACTCAGGAATAGGGGATCGGATTACTTTCTTAGTTTCTGCTATCGAACACTAAAATAATTTCTAAATCTTTAAAATTGACCGAGTTTATAAAGGTGAAATTCAAGATTAGACAGAGAGGCACATACCCACTTGGGACGTCATTTGTTAGTAACGCCATATAATCTCCATACAAAAAATCGTTTTTGAAAGAGACAGACATATTGAAACTTTAAAAAATCACTGTAAATTCGTTTTTCGACCGATTCTGTTGTTTTCTTCGCGAATCGCCTGCTACTAATCATAAAAATAATTCATAAAATATGGTAAATTCATAAAATTATAGTGAACAGTCCGATCCCCTATTGGCGTAAGATCGGGAAAAAAGTCGTAAATTGTTACCTGTATTTTATTTTTATTTTATTTTATTTATTCGGCAAATCATCAGCTAATTAACATAAAGTACTTGAAAAAATATGTAACAGACAGCTAATAACAGATTTGCACGCACATATAAGCAACCACATAGGAAAACGAGCATAATAATAATAATACTTAATTACAAACATAAAAAGTAACGAGATAACAGCGCTCAAAATTAATGTATGTATGCATATCATACATACATATATAAATAAACAAAAGATGCAATTATACAATTTACAATTTATGCCTCGTTGAAAAAATTCTCGCTCATAAGCTTTCTCGCCTGTGTAACACTGTATAATCTATTCTTTCCGATTTTGATGTGCCGAAATTAAGTATTTTTCTGTGTGCTCAGCTATCTTGTCACAACCTTTATTTTTAGAAAGGTGAGGTCTTATATAAATATAGTTAAGATCTGACCATGAAAAAATCATCAAATGCAGAGGTATCTGTTTGACTGACCTAAACTATATAACTCTTATTATTATAGGAGATTAAATATATAAACAGTTGTTAAAGAGAGGTTCTTCTATAGGTATCTGGTGCATCCTACCTTCGTCGTTCCCGGAGAACGTGACGGTGCTGACCTCGCACGACAAGAAGAAGAAGATCAACGTGTCCTACCCCAACGCCGTGCTCAACGCTATGGTCAAGGTAATATAACTAAAGTCCCTTTCAATAGAATCCGGCAATAATGTAAACAAACTAAATTAAAAACGATTACTCCGTAATTACTTACATTTGAGTATCAATCCTGATCATATTCACATTTCAAGGAACCATACGTTCTTCTTACAATCATTTCGCCCCTATTAACTTCTTTATGATAGTTATTTTAATAAAAAATACTCGGATTACAAAACTTTCAATAATTTCTAAAACTGCCATATTCATTTTTTACTCATCAAAGTCTTGTTTGTCTTTAATAATAATAATAATAATAATAAAGTATTTATTTCCTCAACAACAATCACATTAATGAAGAACATAACAAGTGATACATATTACATTATATTGTTGAGGCTGGTCCCTAAACTAGGAGATCCTGTACTATAGGAAACCAGGCCTCCACCTCAGAATTGAACACAGGGTAAGAATATATAACTTGTTCGAGCAAGTAGATCATAACAACATGTTGGGAGAAAACAAACAAGAGGAAAAAAAACAACAAAACACTAAACAATTAGTGAGTGAATGCAAGTGTGAGTGTGTGTGTGTGTGTGTGTGTGTGTGTGTGTGTGTGCGTGCCTAGAAAGTTAGTTTAGGTAGCGTGCCTGAATTTTGGAAAGTTAGTGTCAAAAAATTTTCTTGTTTACATTAGTGCCGGATTTTATTGAAAGGGACCTTATTCGTACTAGCACTGCTATGTATCTATTGTAATTCGTACAACGATTTTAGATTTTGTTTCCTACCAAATAGAACATATTCACGTGGGCACAAAAGTCTGCTTAGCACGGGTGAACAATAATCTCTATTTTTTTTATTATTTCATAAAAATAAATTACACTCAGTTATAGTATATAGAAATAAAACAACTGATACTTCGTCCATTTAAAATTCCTAATCGATAACATTGAAATAAAAAGTGCTACCTTTTACAAATTATTTATTTATTTACTCACACTTAATTACACAACCATTACAGGATAATCCTAATGCGATTGGGTAGTACAAATATTACAATGAAACTTGTAAAAAATAAAAAAGAACTAAACACAACAATATTTATAAAAATTACAGTTATTATTTTATAGTTGTCATAAAGGTCGTCAGTAATAAGACAACTATGTTTTCATTTCTAAATGTACCAATGTAATTTGAAATATATCAAAACACGGAATTTAAAAATAATGAATAATTATAAAACAGGACCACTTCACAAACGACCAATACTTCGAGCTGGTCGACCCGGCGGAGAAGAAGTACGAGCAGCGCGCGGAGAACTCAATCTTCTTCGAGGTGGACGGACCCTACCTCGCCATGGTGTTGCCAGCTTCTAAGGAGGAAGGAAAGAGGCTCAAGAAGAGATACGCCGTCTTCAACTTTGACGGATCACTTGCCGAGTTAAAAGGTGTGTTATTACCTTTAAAAAGATAGCAATTTATTACTTACCCTTGTCTTGATCCAATATTATTTGCTTTCAAGATAAAAAAGTGAAATAATTTGATTTGGAGGATGTTTTGGCATTGGTGGGTACTGTTAAATTCCTGACGATGCCTCGTGTTGGGGCGAAATATGACGTGTCGAATGGCAGTGGATCATCGCCTGTGCATGAGCATTTATTTATCCATTGATTCGTTCAGGGATAGCTATATATATATCATTTTACATAGTGAAAGGTACTTCCGCGATGTTTCTGAATTTATTCAACATTCTATAATACCCAGGTTTCGAAGTCAAACGTCGAGGCGAGCTACAGCTGATCAAAATCTTCCAGTCTTCCGTATTCGAAGCGTTTCTAAAGGGCAACGACCTGAAGTCGTGTTACGCCGCCGTTGCGAAGGTAGCCGACTACTGGCTCGATGTTCTATACAGCAAAGGCTCCAACATGCCAGACTCTGAACTCTTCGAGCTCATCTCCGAGAACAGATCCATGTCGAAGAAGCTGGAGGATTATGGAGGACAGAAGTCTACGTCCATCTCGACAGCGAAGAGATTAGCTGAGTTCTTGGGTGATCAGATGGTGAAAGATGCGGGGTTGGCTTGCAGGTACGCAATTTTTTTTAACAGCATCAGAAAAAGGATGTTTTCTGCAATATTCTTATTAAACTTTACAAACTAGAGTGGGAATCAAACTTTTTATTGTATTATTTTATTTGCAAGTTACAAAAAACCTAGAAGTTTAATTAATAATATCACATCACACTAATATTATAAATGTGAAAATATATATAGATGTTTGGATGTTTGATAATGATAAATTTTTCACGCCTCCACTCCTCTGGTTCCACTTTCACGCCTTAACTACTAAACGGATTTGGATGAAATTTGGAATGGAGATAGTTTGTAACCTGGATTAACACATAGGATACGGGAAAATCTTACACAACGCGAGCGTAGCCGCGTGCGGACAGCTAGTAACTTAAACTTTCGACACAGGTTCATAATATCGCGCAAGCCCGAGGGCGCTCCAGTGACTGAGCGCGCGATCCCGCTGGCCATCTTCCAGTCGCCCGCCGCCGTCAAGAGGCATCATCTAAGGCGCTGGCTCAAGGACAACAGCATCTCAGAAGACATCGATATCAGAGACGTGCTGGACTGGGCGTACTACATCGAGAGATTGAGCGGCGCTATTCAGAAGATCATCACTATTCCCGCTGCTATGCAAGGGGTGAGTAAAAGGGTTAACACTGCTGGTTCAAAAGAAGAGCTATTGCAAGCTACATATACAAGTTACGGTCTTGTTTATAAAAACGATCTGTATCGATGTCTTATGCATTCAGCATCAGCGTCAGCGTTGTGTTCTATAAGATGTATAAAAGTTTAGTCTATATCTATGTCTCTCAGATATGGTTTAGCGGCCAATTTGCGGTGCTTTTCAAAGCCCTGAATAATAACCGTTTAGTCAGGGCTTACCACACTTACCTCTAGAGTACTCTAGACTAACTGTTACCGTAATCGCAGTAGGTGAGGTTACTGCTTACTAGACAAAGGCGTCCCTCGAGGATCTCTTGTGATCGTTCCTGCGAAGCCTGCATCCAAAAGGTCCGCAACCCTTGCCAGATCATCGGTCCACCTTGTGGGGCAGTTGTCTACGCTGCGACTTTTAGTGGTCTTTCCTGATAAAGAAACCTGCCATTAGTTCCACGAAAAAAACGTAGTCAGTTCTCCGTGCAATATTTAACAATACCAACCAGCTATCCAAATTTAATGACGAATCTAAGTGATTTAACAACATCCTATGGAAATACATAAATAATATTCGATTTGACTTAATTCCAACTGTCCTTCCAATATATTATGTTCTAAGATTTTCGTGGTTGTTCACTACTAAGTCTACTCGTGACCGTGGAGCGTGCGAAATATCGATGTAATAAATAAATTGTGATAATTCCATCCTTCAAATGTTCACTAAGTGTTGTACCATGCCCACAGCTGGACAACCCCGTCCCCCGCGTGCAATACCCCGACTGGCTGCATAAGAAGATGTTGGCCAAAACAGACAAGTTCAAGACGCGCAAGATCACCGACATGTTCTCCGCCAAGCCCAAAGAGGTCAAGGAAACGGAGGAAGAATGTGAGGAAGAAGCGGGGCCGTCTAATCGACATGTTGATACCATGGTGTGTATTCAATTTATGGACAAAATATCGTAGGATTAGAAACAGTCGCGCGCGATCAATATGCATATCAGAGCTTCATTATGATCCCGCGCGAATTATACATAGATAGGTAACTCATTTATTTGCCAACAAATAGTACACATATCAAAATTACATACACAGAAGTACACATACTTAAAACTAAGCTACCACATACGCGATACAATTGTATGTATACTGTGCTGGCAAAAAGGTTCTGTCTCAGCAAAATGTCGCAGCCAGGCTACGACGCCGATCATTCTGCCAGGACCCAGGGCACAGTCGGCATTCATTTAATATACAAGGATTGTTAATTTTAAACAGCGTCTGTAAGCAAAATTGTAGAAATAGAAGTATACTTCACTCTCGTGTCTTTATTTTGTTTGCATTTGTAGTTTAATTAATAAAAGTATTTCTATTCACATTTGAACTAAAATTACTACCGACGGGTCCCCCAAATACTATCCATAGAGAAAATAGTACGAAGCACTAGACGCTTTTTACAAAGAACAGTGAGAAATGGCCGAAGACAAAAAAAGAAATGGAGAGGCGTTTGTCCGGCAGTGGGAAACCATATTCTAATAAAATATCATATTGATTTACTACAATTTTGTCCTGCAGAACACGGAAATAGACATGGAGGATATAGGCAAGGAGCCGTCAGACAAGGACCGCGCCATCCGGCCCGTCGTGCACACCGTGAAGAGGAAGCGAGAGGAAAGCCCGCCCAAGGAGTTCGCTACGTGGAGGGAGGCGCTCGGACCGCCGCCGCCCTTCGGAAACACTAAGGTTAGAAGGGTTGGAAGCAGTAAGGTCAGACTGTCTGAAGAAATAAAGTCAGGTAGGGTTTAAAGCAGAGAGGTCAGATTATCATTCTCGTGTGGATTGTAAGATCGAAAACCGTCCTCACAGATCCTGGTGTCAGTGTTATAGAGCCGCCAAAGACCACTGACTTGGCTCGTGTAACGACTAGATAGTAACCGGGAATCATCTTTCTTTCTTTTCTCAGGTGATTCAGCCTGCAATGTCCTAACCAAACTGGGTAAGGTCTCACAAAGAGATTTTTGCTCGACAGTGTCCCCACCGGGAATCGATCCCGGAACCTCCGTAGTTGGCGTCGAAATCTCGACCAATCGGCCACGGAAGCTGTTAGAGGTCAGATAGGGCCTGAAGTAATAATGTCAGGTAGGGTTTGAAGTGCTGAGGTCAGATAAGGTTAAATGTACAAAGTCTAAATAGGTCAGATTGGGTAAGAAAATATAAGGTCAGATGGGGCTTTAAAGAACAGGTCATATAATTAATATAGAGTCTCAAACTCTACTAGATAGGTCTGAGGTTAGATGGAGTCTGGACCTAGGATCGGTATTAACATGTGATATTTTATTTGTAGGAAGAACGTATACAATGGATCCTATTTCAAAAGAAGAAGTGGAAATGGCAGATGGCCCAACGCGGAGTGCAGAATCGGTCCAGCAAGCGAGGTAAGGGTTTGATTACTGAAAAAAGTTAAGTTGACTAAAGACCTGTTCACATAAAAATGCCTGTTACAACGCGCCTTGCGCTTGCATTTGCCCGCTGTTATATTATTCCATGATTTTTTTTTTTTAAAAAGGCGTCGATAAAAATTCATTCTATCATTTAAAAAATTCAAATCAATTTGAACTCTTTTTACTAGAAGATAAAATTTAGCACGTGCGAAAACGCAGCGATGTTTCTTGGAACGCAATACGTTATGTCTTTTAATCTAAAATGAAATTGATCCTAATGTTTTTGGGTTAATTTTCATCACCATCAATAGCTCATATACGTCTCCACCGAGGGGCTCGAGCCTACCTTGGAGCAGGGCAATTAGGGTATAGTCGACCACGCTGGCCCAGTGCGGATAGATCGACTTCACATATAAACTTGAATTTCTTCGCAGGAGTGTGCAGGTTTCATCACGATGTTTTCCTTCACCGCAAGAGCGTCGAATGAACGTACATAGAATAGAATAGAAATATTTATTTCTTACGACCAAAATTCCACATTTTTACAAAATAATATAAAAAAGGTTCATTCATCATAAGATCGTCAAGGAAAAAACGTTATACACAAATGTCAAAAGGAAGATATGAATTCGAAAACACATTGGTACGTAGTGGGGATCGAACCCGGGTTAATTTTAATATTAATTACTACCACTACTATTACTATTTACTTTTGAATATATGTTTTAAGATTTTCGTGGTTGTTCACCAACCGTTATATAACCGTGGCAACAAACCCGAAAAGTGTGACAATTTTAGTGTACTTCTGAATAGGCAAAGTGGATAACAGTCGTGAGTTAATGCCGCCGCCGCGGCTGGGCGGGGCCAGCACGCTGGGCGGGTTCATCCGGCGCGCGCAGCGGACGCTGCTCAACACGCCCTGGCAGATCATACAGGTTTGCTTAAACATATCTTCTTCTAGCGTTTCCCCGGCCTAGTGCTGGCGTCCGCTTTCCTACTCTTCTCCACTTTGCCCGGTCGTCAGCATCCTTAGGTGGGAGATTGTTCTCTTCCATATCCGCTTTCACGACGTCCAGCCAGCGTTTTTAGACCTACCACGTGATCTAGGATATAAACATCAATAAAAAAAAACAATCTTACAAGAAAGAATAATTTCAGGCAGACACAGGCATAGTTACAGAACTTTCATATCTTTTTTTTTTACAAATATGTTTTGGTTCGCCATCATCAAAGTATTTGCATTTAAACTGCAGAGCTCAACTCTATATCTTATCAAAGTAATAACGTGTCAACCCTTCATAAGGATCTTTTGTTTTTACGAATTTTAGACGGTTTACGATACACTGAAGACCACTTGTTAAGAATTCACTTATCTTTTGTTTTTATTTATTATCTATATTAGCAGCTCAAATAAATTGTGAGTCAAAAAGCCTGTTACAAGTATCTTAACGTAGGTGTACTAAACAGAAAAATGTACAATGGTAACACAGAGTAGCGACAAAACTAACGGAGTGAAATTTTCTCGAGAAAATGCGTTGACTTCACAATAGGGGATCGGACTGTTCACCATATTTTATGAATTTACCATATTTTATTAATTATTTTTAAAATATAGACTAGTAGCAGACGATTCCGAAAAAAAAAACAGAATCAGTTGAAAAACGAATTTACTGTGATTTTTTAAAGTTTCGATATGTCTGTCTCTTTCAAAAACGATTTTTTGTATGGAGATTATATGGCGTTACTAACAAATGAAGTCACAAGTGGGTATGTGCCTCTCTGTCTAATCTTGAATTTCAAACCTTTATAACTCGGTCAATTTTAAAGATAGAGCAAAAATTCTTTTAGTGTTCGATAGCAGAAACTAAGAAGTTTGGATTTATAAAATTTAAAAAAAATAGTCCGAGCTCCTATTGTGATAAGATACCACCAAGGTAGTTGCCCAAATAAACTATAAGGCTTAATAAAGTATAACTTTGTTTTTATCAAATTAGGTTCATCAAATTAGGCACTACTATAACGCTTCACCATAAACATTTATACTAAGTCTTACATAGTGAACCAATGCCATGAGTGCGTTTACAATCAGTGGGTCTACAAGAAATAGTTATCCCTCGTGGTCCCATCAATGGGACAAATTAGTGGAACTATGAGAAAATAGCGAAATACCCTCACACTTAGTTTTTAAACTTTCTGTAGGTGGCCGAAACAGCCGAGCCGGGCCTCTTCAAGGTCTGGGCTCTAGTAGGCACGGAGCTGCACCAAGTCAAGCTGTCAGTTCCGCGGATATTCTACGTGAACCAACGCGTCGCCCGCCCCACTGACAGCGGGACCTACTGGAGGAAATGCAGCCGAATACTGCCCAGGGCTCATCCGGTGCTACACCTGTATCAGTACACTGTACCCGAGCAACTGTATAGGGAGCATCAAGAGTAAGTTGTGTTTACTGGTAGTTATAGTTCTAGGAATATTATCGCCCGCCCCACTGACAGCGGGACCTACTGGAGGAAATGCAGCCGAATACTGCCCAGGGCTCATCCGGTGCTACACCTGTATCAGTACACTGTACCCGAGCAACTGTATAGGGAGCATCAAGAGTAAGTTGTGTTTACTGGTAGTTATAGTTCTAGGAATATTATCGCCCGCCCCACTGACAGCGGGACCTACTGGAGGAAATGCAGCCGAATACTGCCCAGGGCTCATCCGGTGCTACACCTGTATCAGTACACTGTACCCGAGCAACTGTATAGGGAGCATCAAGAGTAAGTTGTGTTTACTGGTAGTTATAGTTCTAGGAATATTATCGCCCGCCCCACTGACAGCGGGACCTACTGGAGGAAATGCAGCCGAATACTGCCCAGGGCTCATCCGGTGCTACACCTGTATCAGTACACTGTACCCGAGCAACTGTATAGGGAGCATCAAGAGTAAGTTGTGTTTACTGGTAGTTATAGTTCTAGGAATATTATCGCCCGCCCCACTGACAGCGGGACCTACTGGAGGAAATGCAGCCGAGTACTGCACAGGGCTCATCCGGTGCTACACCTGTATCAGTACACTGTACCCGAGCAGTTGTATAGGGAGCATCAAGAGTAAGTTGTGTTTACTGGTAGTTATAGTTCTAGGAATATTATCGCCCGCCCCACTGACAGCGGGACCTACTGGAGGAAATGCAGCCGAATACTGCCCAGGGCTCATCCGGTGCTACACCTGTATCAGTACACTGTACCCGAGCAACTGTATAGGGAGCATCAAGAGTAAGTTGTGTTTACTGGTAGTTATAGTTCTAGGAATATTATCGCCCGCCCCACTGACAGCGGGACCTACTGGAGGAAATGCAGCCGAGTACTGCACAGGGCTCATCCGGTGCTACACCTGTATCAGTACACTGTACCCGAGCAGTTGTATAGGGAGCATCAAGAGTAAGTTGTGTTTACTGGTAGTTATAGTTCTAGGAATATTATCGCCCGCCCCACTGACAGCGGGACCTACTGGAGGAAATGCAGCCGAATACTGCCCAGGGCTCATCCGGTGCTACACCTGTATCAGTACACTGTACCCGAGCAGTTGTATAGGGAGCATCAAGAGTAAGTTGTGTTTACTGGTAGTTATAGTTCTAGGAATATTATCGCCCGCCCCACTGACAGCGGGACCTACTGGAGGAAATGCAGCCGAGTACTGCCCAGGGCTCATCCGGTGCTACACCTGTATCAGTACACTGTACCCGAGCAGTTGTATAGGGAGCATCAAGAGTGAGTTATAGTGTAGTATATTCTACGTGAATCAAAGTGTCGCCCAAAAAAATCTTATTCTCGCGGAGAAATATTCCAATTTACTCGAGTGTATCCGCAACATATACGAGTCGATTATGAAGGAGCGACGTTACATGACCAAATTCATCAACAACATCAACGGCCCGTTACAGTCCACTGCTGGACTATGAGCCTCCTCCACTTAAGTGGAGGGTTTTGCCATAATCTCCACGCTTGGCTGGCGGGTTGGAGACCAAATTCATACGATGTTGATATTATTCGCTATACGTCACATTACTGTCGCTTCTTTATAATTGAGGCCTAAGGCTATTACTTTGAACAGTTTTTAAAACAATGCACGTGATCTAATAATGAAACCATATCCCTAGGGAGCTGATGGGCGAGCTGTCAGCGCCGGAGATCGAGGGCATCTATGAGACGCAGATGAGCCTGGAGTTCCGCGTGCTCGCCTCGCTCGGCTGCGTGTGCGCCGTCGAGCCGCAGGAGGCGCGCAAGTAAACTGCCTATATACTCTTATTTTCATTTTTTTTTCATTTCCTTTGTTTAAATGACCCCACAAAAAGGCGCTGGATGCGGGCGAAGCAGAATAGGTCCTTGAGGAGATAAAAAAAAAACGTCCTTAAAAAGTACTTGAGGAGATAAGTATAAGAAATTCTTTACAATTCGATAGAGTTACGGCTAACTTCATGCTAATGTCGCATACAAAAACAAATTAGTCTGGCAGAATGACGTCACAAAGCCACCGCCCGCTCCTATTTACATTTTAATCGCATTGTATATGCAAAAATTATTTTTCGATGTCAAGGCTAGCTAAAGATACCAAGGAAAAGTTTGTCCATGAATGGCACATCCTAGGGGGAGGCCTTTGTTCGGTAGCACTGTATACAAAATATTATAGCAGACCAGAATTGAATGTCTGCAGACTGAAATGAGGGAGAGTTAAATAGTGTATTACTAAACGTACTTGCTTACAAGTAAGTTTCTACGACCATGATGTTTAAGTACGTAATGCATGACCATGTTTTATTTTTTATTTTTATTTTATTTCAAATGACGAGCACAACAGTTTACAATCTTAATATAAAAACAAAGGATCTTACATATAAATGTTTTGAACCAGATTGCCAACCAAACAGGTGTCGTACAGCTTGATTACTACGTTAACTATGTATTAACTATGTTAATACACTTGCACAAATTATATTTTATCAAAGCTACTTTAGAAAATAAAAGAAAAAACAAACTACCAAAAAGAAAACAAACAGTGAAAGAAGTGTTGGATTCTGAACATTATTACTTTAAGGCCGAAACTATGAGCGCTTGAAGGACAAATGGTTTGAGTTGAAGACGTTGCAATAAGATCATTGTATAATCGACACATTCTAGAAAGTGGATTGTAATAAGAAGTGTTATTTTTGTATACCTTTAATAGGAACGACGCAATGTGGCGGGGATTTGGTTTGGCATTTATATTTATATTGGACAAAAGAAACGACGAAGCAAGGTGTGCGTGAAGGATCTTGTGCAAATAAATTAAGTCGTGTTGCTTACGTCGAACGCTGAGAGATACCTGGTTGTATCGAGCCAGTCTGTCTTCATATGAGGGCATTTCCCGACGATTACAGCCCTGCCTGAAATAAATTATTCTGAAAGCTTTGCGCTGAACTCCTTCAATTTTGTCGGAATGAACCTTATAGAAAGGAGACCAAACTACATCACCATATTCAAGGTTGCTTCTAACTAATGTGTTAAACAAGTAGACAAAGGATGAAGGCTCTTTAAAGTATTTCGTAGTACGTGTTAAAAATCCTAAAAGTTGGTAGCCCTTGTTCGTAATGAAGTCGTAGTGATCTTTAAATGTTAATTTCTCATAAAAAAGTATGTTTGTAGGCTACAGTTTGGATCGGCCAACCTGGACACGTTCAAGCTGAGCCAACTTCAGTTCAAGAGCGTCGGCCACCAACCCTATTTACAGAAACAGGTAACACAATCTGAATAAACACATATATTTTAATATACCTATGTAAGATGTGAATAATACTCGAAGCGCCATCTTGTCTTTTTTCCATCTCTTTTACACACGTTAACAAGCATGAGACAGATAGATACCTTACACCTATATATATATGTTTATTTATGTCCAGCAGTGGACGTCTTTCGGCTGAGATGATGATGATGATTTTAATCAAACTGAATTTAGATAATATTTTATAGATTGTTTTACTTCAGGTCTAACACAGGATTAGAAAAATAGGTGAGCAGTTCGCCACGGTACGCGTGCGAAGCGGTCGTGCGTATGCAGTTAGTTTCGTGCATTATTTCGCCGGGCGCACAGTGGTCTATTTCTCAATTTGGGTTGTCTATGATGATTCATTTTTGTGATGGATAGTACACCGGATATGACTCAAGATGATCGTGGTCTAAGAACTCCTAGTCCATCTGTTTATTGGAAGGCTGTGAGAGATAAAAGAGAAATGGAAGATACAACGAAGAGAGAAAATATAGATATGGAGGCAGAAAGTGTAAACTTTAAAAGAGATAGAGATGTTGATAGTAATGAAGAAGTTGATGATACGCAAAATGAAAATGAGAAAAAGAAGATTAAAATAAATATTTCCTCGAATAATTATATAGAAATGAAGGATATGTCTCATAATAGACAGAACAAGATTGATGAAGATAAGAAGATAGAAGTCTATGTTTCTTGTAAAGACCAATTCCCTAAACAATTCGCCTTAGCGCGCCTGTTCAAAGAACTTGGGATCATAGAGGTTTCAAGAATCAAATATTTGTCGCCATACAAAATTAGAGTTGATTTCGAAAATGAGACATGTATGCAACAAATGATATCTAGTGCGACGTTGATAGGTAAAGGTTGGAAATTCCAGGAAGCTTTTCAGGTCATGTATACCTACGGATTAATCAAAAATGTTGATATGGATTTAACAGAAGACGAAATTGTTAAAAGGATTAGAAGCGATGAGCGTGCGGATTTATCGTCTGCAACGCGATTAAAACGTAGAGATACTGATGGAAGTTGGATACCTTGTGAGACTGTTAAACTTTGTTTCAGAGGGTCCTTTTTGCCGCCCTATGTCTTAATTGATAATTTGCGGGTAAGAGTGGAGCCTTATGTATTTCCAGTCACTCAATGTTCTAGATGTTGGCAATTCGGGCACTCAAAATCTAGATGTCCTTCTGAGAAAGTTGTCTGTCCTAAATGCAGTGGAAATCATGACAATTGTCCTACACGAGTGTTTGTGTGTGTAAATTGTCATGGTGATCATATGGCTCTAGACCGGAACTGCCCTGCATATGTGAAAGAGAAAAAGATTCGAAGTATTATGTCTGAATTTAATTGCACATATCGAAGAGCTCGCTCCATGTATGTGTCAGACTCTCCAAATTATCCGAATCGTCAGAGGGAGTCTTCTCACGTTCCTATGTCAGAGGTTACCGGACCACAATTTTTCGATTGCTCTTTTGAGGTGGAAGAAGTTGAAGAAGAAAAGGGGGAGAAAAATTTGACGGACCATGTTTTACCTACTCGTAATTATGCTAGAGCTGTAAAGGCCAAAGCCGAAGTTCATCAGCCTAAAAAACCAAGAAAACTTATCTCACGACAAAACCCTGTATCAGCCCAAGAAGTTTACTCGTCTTCACTGGATGACATTTCAATGGTTTTTTCTGGAAAGATAGGCGAAAGTTTGGAAAGAAGGAGGGACGAAAGGAAAAAAGAAGAAAGCAAAGATGAAGATCAAGGAAGGGACGTTACTTTTGCAGAATTGCTTTTTAGGTTAAAAAAAGTAATGTTTAAGGAAAATTCATCTTTTCAGCAGAAATGTGCTCAAATTTTTAAGTATTGTTTTGAGTGGATAATTTTAGTAGTAGTGGAAAATTTCTCGGAGTGGCCTCTTTTAAAAATACTTTTAAATTATTTTGATGGATAAGAAAAACAATTATTATAATTTAAATATTATACATTGGAATGCTCAAAGTTTGAGACCAAAATTAATTAGTTTCGAAAACATATTGTTACAAGAAAAGATTCACATCGCTGCCATATCCGAGACATGGTTAGAGCCTGACAGTTACTTGAAAGTTACTGATTATGACATTTACCGCCGTGATCGCGATGATTCTTATGGTGGATTAGCTTTCTTTGTGCACAAATCAGTTCAAGTCAAGGAATATAATATACAACTCTTAAATCCAGGTATAGAAATAATTCATATTAAGATTCTGAATTGTTCTGATCTTATTAATATTATTTCAATATATTGCGCCCCTTCTGTGTGTACAGATACAACTGATTGGGAGAATTTGTTTTCTGTTGTGGATACTAAGACCTTGTTAATTGGTGATTTTAATGGTCATCATACAAACTGGTCGAATAAAATTGATCGTAGAGGCTCTCAAATACTAGATGCTTTACAGGACAGTAAATTTGTAACTCTTAATGATGGTACCCCTACCCGGATAAAATTAGTTAATGGTGTGTTACAGCAATCTACTCCCGATATTTCCTTGTCATCGTCGGATATTGCATTAAAAGTAAACTATAAAGTATTAAATGAGATGTTAGGGAGTGACCATCGGATGGTCAAATTATCTTTTGAACATAGTCCTGTAGTATCACCAGATTTTATTTTTAAAAGAAATTTCAAAAATGCGGATTGGAATAATTTCTCTCAAACTTTAACGGATTTATTTAATAATTATTTATTTACTGGTGATCTACAACGCGATTATGACGTTTTCATTGATTATATAAACATTGCATCTGAGCTTTCAATTCCTTTAATTAAAATACCTCAGGGACCTGTCATCAAATTTACTCCGAGATCATATTGGAACTCCACCTTATCTAAATCAGTAGCTGAGCGGCGACTAGCACTTGCGCAATTTCGGAGAAACCCTATTCCGCGGTATTGCGATGTTCTCAAAGAAAAAACGAACGAGTCGCATAAAGTAATTAAAAAGGCGAAGATTGATAGTTTTCATCGTTTTTGTTCCAGTTTAGATCATACAATATCTCCAGCTGATTTATGGAATAAAATGAAATGGATTAAGGGATATAGGCAGGCTAGGCGTCGTCAGGTGGATAGAGATTTAGCGGAGTCTCTTTTGCAAAGCCTCACTCCAGATTTTGTATCTTCACAAAGTCCTTCTTTTAGTTCTTCAAATAATAATTTAGAAACTCCTATTTCAGAAACTGAGCTGAATAACTGTATTCCCAATAAAAATACAGCTCCAGGTAAGGATGGAATCACATATGAAATGATAAGACACCTTCCCAGGTGTGCTAAACAAGTCATGCTTCAATTATTTAACAAGTTTTTTGAGAGTAGTTTTATCCCCGAACAATGGAGAGATATAGATGTTATACCGATTCCGAAACCCGGACGTGAACCAGCAAATGTATCTTCCCTTAGGCCGATTTCTATGATGTCCTGTATTTGTAAAATATTTCACAACATCTTGAATAAAAGATTGGAGTGGTTTTGTGAAAGTAAAAATATTTTCTCTAATAGGACTACCGGTTTTAGAAAATCTCACTCTTGTTTGGAAAATTTATGTTCATTAATTACTTCTATATTGCTCGGATTCTCTAACAAGAAATCTACAATAGCTTGTTTTATTGACATTGACAGCGCTTATAATAATATTGATATAGCTTCATTACTTTTAATTGTGGATAATATTGGTGCAGGAGCAAAACTATGTCAATATTTATGGAATTTTTTAAGTCTACGTTACCTGAGTATTCGCACCACTGGGCGTCAACTAGTACGAAGTACTAATACCGGTTTGGCGCAAGGCGATCCGATGTCACCATTACTATTTAATATTGCTACTCATAAGATTTGTAATTATATTACAAATGTCAGTATCTCCCAGTATGCAGATGATTTTGTGTTGTATTCGAGTTGTGATAATGTGTTGGATGGGGGCAATAACTTACAAAGTGCTTTGGATATGTTTGTTCATTTCATAAGTGAGGTAGGTTTAGAAATGTCCACCGACAAAACTAAAATCTGTGTATTTAAAAGAGGATATAAAAGAGATTATTTGGATATTAAAGTAAATAATAGGTGTATACAGGTTGTTAACGTTGTTAGGTATTTGGGATTGTGGCTTGATCGTTCATTGACTTGGTCGAAACATATTAATGAAATGAGAGAAAAAAATTTAAGAATTCTTAATATATTACAAATTTTGAGAGGGCCAGGTTGGGGTATACATCAAATTCATCTGAGACGTTTGTATTTATCGATGATTCGTAGTCGTATAGATTACGGCTGTTTTTTATATGATAGTTGTTGTAGGACAAATTTAAATAAGTTAGATATAGTTCAGAATCAATGTTTACGTTTAATTGGAGGTTTCGTTAAGACTACGCCTATACACGTTATGGAAAATGAACTTTGTATTCCTCCATTATTTGTAAGAAGAAAGTTTTTAGCATTTAAATTTTGGTTAAAGTGTAAATCATTTTGCAAAAAAGAGGTAATAGATAGTTTAGGTACCTTGAAAAGTATAAATCAGAGTTCACATGGGGAGCGGAGAAAGAATCCAATCATAGTACATGTACATGGATGTATGGAGAACGAATCTGTTTTTCAGAGTCGTAATTGTGAAATGTTTTCTCTGGGGACGTGGGTCAGCAGTGTGGATCTTTCGATAAGATGTAGTATAAATTTAGTTGATAAGAGTAAAAAAAGCTACTCGAGGTCCACTCTAAGAGATATTTGTTATAAGACTTTACAAGAAGATTATTTAGATTATTATAAGATTTTTACAGATGGTTCAAAAGTAGATAATATTTTAGGTGCTGCCTTTTATGACCCGCAAGCTCAATTAAATTGCAAGTTTAAATTTGAATCCAAAATATCCGTGATGCGCGCAGAGTTGATTGCAATTTTAGAAGCACTTTCTTATTTAAATACTATCTGTCATGACAAGTTTGTGATATTGTCTGATTGTAAAAGTGCTTTACAACACGTGGCTCGGTGTACCTCGAGTTCTCGAGGGTTCTCGATAGCCTATGATGTTTTGGATTTATTATTGAATTTTCGACGTTCTAATAAAATTGTAATATTACAGTGGATCCCATCACATATAGGTATAGTAGGCAATGAGTGTGTAGATGTATTAGCTAAAGAGGCGACGTCAGATGGGTCTGATTATTTCTGTACACCATACCACTCAGAATTACTTCATGTCGCAAGGAACCATTGTACTAGTTTATGGAGTGAGTATTTTGACGAAAGATCCCTAATGAAAGGCATATGGTACAAAACAGTGCAGCCCGGCTTATGCAGATCTCTTTGGTTCGAGGGCACTAAGATGGGTAGGCGTGAAATCGTTACTGCTCTGCGACTTCGCTCCGGACACATTCCATTGAATTGTTTTGGTCATCTCATGCGGAAAACACCTTCCCCCTTGTGTGACGAATGCGATAAGATTGAAGACGTATATCACATTATGATGGAGTGTGTACGGAACGAGGCGGAGAGGATACAGTTTATGTATCTGGCAGAGTATAATGGTCAGATAGGCTTTTGTAATGCGATCTTGTCTGCTCCTACATCTTCCCTAGCACGGAATTTATATAAGCTTGTAGATATTGGTATTAGCCGTAGATAATGTTTTGTTGTGTTGTGTTCATTGTAGTTACTATGAGGGTGGCATTTTCATATGAAAAAAACCCTCCTTAAAATTAAAGATTAAAAAAAAAAAAAAAAAAAAAAAAATAGGTGAGAATAAAATACCCTTTTGTCACCCTCACAAGCGATTGTCTTTAGATCTCAATGGAACTAAGCAAAAGTCGCGTCTGTAAAGTCCAAATTCGATCTATAACATTCTTTTGAGACTAACTTAATTTTAGGCACGTCACTCATGGTCACTCTTGGATATACGAAGCACTGAAGGATCAGTTTCAGCCCAATCTTCATCTTGTGTGTGCAGGACGGCGTACCCCCCGTGAAGCACATATTCCTGTACCAGCATTCCGCGCCCAACTCGCCTCGTAGCATGTGGGCACTAGTGCTCGGGCCCATCAAGCGAGGGTACATCTTCGTACTGGACACCGTCAAGACCAACCAGGTGCCTAATATGAACACCCTGTATACGGCTGAGAGAACTGTCAAGTGAGTTTGAAATTACTTTATTTTTTATGCCAGTTCGATCGTTTTTGTGAGGTGTCAAAGCAGTAAATGAACGGTCCCTTCGTTCAGGGAATCAGGCGTATTTTTATTAAAATGTATTTTAGTCATTCGGTCGCACACAAAACATTTTTTATTTAAATACAGAAACAACAAGAAAAATAAAATTGTTAGCACACCTTCCGTCGCAAAGTCCAAGTTCACACTCATATGTTGTGTAATCTGTCAGAACAGTGCAAATTAATGTGTTTTCTTTCTTTCTTTTTTTATTTGTCTTGTCCCATCATCGTGTCGGTCTATCTTTCTGTCTGTCTGTCATCGAGGGCCAGCACGAAGCTGAGTGAGGATGCTGCAATAATGTACAGAAAAAACATAAATAGCAAAGTACATACAACATCTGTCACTTTGTAGTAAATCCGTTAGGGTTAATTCCACTGAAAGAGCTGCGTCGCTTTTCGGTAAGATATAACAAAAAACTCATCTGATTATAACTGGTTCTTCTGAATCAAAAACAGTACAAAAGCCTTTATTTTCAGAATGAACAAAGGCACAGAAGAATCGAAGCTGCCGAGCGCGGATATGATCTGGGAGGTGATCGTCGAGAACCAGCCCAAAGCGGTTTGGAGGCTGATACAGCGCGCGCTGCAGAAGTACAAGGAAGAGAAGTGCGGCGGCACACTGTGTGCGCTGCAGACCGTGCACCCGCCCGCCGCGCTCGCCGGGTACATGCCGGGTGAGCAAACACAACAACACGCTCATATCCCCGAAGGGGTGAGCAGAGCTTTAGTTAGCCCCCAAGGAGCACATACTAAAACCACATTCGGCAATATTTTTTTATTGTATTGTTCATCATAACTATGTATTGTATCTGTGTACAGTAATACCAATTTCACCATATTTCTCGTAGGTCTCTCGGACTTCCCATTGGTCCCACTGCACATCCGCGACGTGGAGTCTCTATACAGCACGTTGGACTGGCAGCGCGTCGGCGCGCGCGCAATAGTTCGACACTACCTTAATCTCGAGAGCGTGCTCAGCCTCACTATTGAACAGTGCAGGTAAACAAACGGCATTGTACGTCTAGTTCCACACATTATAGGCGACGTGGAGTCTCTGTACATTTCTTTAGACTGGCCTTTGGCGGCTCTATAACACTGACACTAGGGTTTGTGAGGTCGGTTGACGACCTTACAACCCACACGATGAAGAAGAAGACTGTAATATCTAAATCTCAGACATTTAATGGTTGAATTGTGCATGTGACAAAGCCGTACATACCTTAGTTCATACCGAACATTCTCAAGAACTCGACAATCGTACTGTAAGGAGTGGGCCTCCTTTGTGGTTACTGGCTGTTGGTCCGTTTTAATGTTTCGCTCAATAATTTCGAATTGCGAATAGATCGTTTTTTTTGAGACTCCGAATGCCAACGGGCTGCGGAGCGGTCGTGTTGTACTTATATGAATCTCAAATAATAATATATAGATTTCAAATTGATCTATTTCTGTTCATCATTATTAGAATAGTGTCCATAAGACAAACACTCCCCTATTCTATTGTACCGCTCCACTGAAGTGTCGTTCCAGTTCAACTTTAAACCGGATATTGTACTTCCATGCAGGTACTTCCACATCCCCGTAGGCAACCTGCCGGCGGACCCGGTGCTGTTCGGCGCGGACGTGTTCTTCGCGCGGCACCTCCACAAACACAACTTCGTGCTGTGGACCTCCCACTCCGAGCGCCCCGACCTCGGCGGCCGCGAGACCGACGATAACAGGTAGTTATTTCATACAATAACGTCAATCCAGTTGGTTGCTTCCTTTTAGTGAAAACGTGTTGTTGTAAACAGCTGATATTGGTGTTGATTCGGCATACGCCCAACTAAACTAAACTAAACTAAAATTAGTCTGTCGATTTCTATAATTTTTAATTGATAAGGGACCGAAGATTATCGATCGGTTTTGTCTTTGACTTCACGACTAACTGTCAAATTTTGTCTTGTTTTAGTGCTTACCCAACACTATGACGAATAAAAAGCCAAAATAAAACCGAAACCGTAAAGAACCGTTAAATATAACCGTGGTAACAAACCCGAAAAGTCAATCCTCTTTTTAACTTAACCCCCTAAAAAGTCTGAATAAAAAATGTTTAGTCTAGTTATTATAGACTCAAAACAAGAATAATCAAGAATGAAAAAGGAAGATAGCATAAATGCGAACGAGCATTTAAAATTGTACGTGAATTCACTATTTTACAATCCTCAATCGATCGAGATGATTGGCGGAAATGAGCTAGTTAACAAAAATTAAGAGCAAATGTTCTCCAGGCTAGTGAGCGAGGTGGAAGACATGTCGGGCTGCAAGCACAACGCTCCCGGCGCGTTTAGCCACGTGTGCGTCGAACTCGAGACCGACGCGCTCGCAGTGTGCGCGCTGTTACAGGCACACAGCATTCTGCAGGTCAGTATACTGTCACACGCTCCCGGCGCGTCACACACCATTCTGCAGGTCGGTATACTGTCACACGCTCCCGGCGCGTCACACACCATTCTGCAGGTCGGTATACTGTCACACGCTCCCGGCGCGTCACACACCATTCTGCAGGTCAGTATACTGTCACACGCTCCCGGCGCGTCACACACCATTCTGCAGGTCAGTATACTGTCACACGCTCCCGGCGCGTCACACACCATTCTGCAGGTCGGTATACTGTCACACGCTCCCGGCGCGTCACACACCATTCTGCAGGTCGGTATACTGTCACACGCTCCCGGCGCGTCACACACCATTCTGCAGGTCGGTATACTGTCACACGCTCCCGGCGCGTCACACACCATTCTGCAGGTCGGTATACTGTCACACGCTCCCGACGCGTCACACACCATTCTGCAGGTCGGTATACTGTCACACGCTCCCGGCGCGTCACACACCATTCTGCAGGTCGGTATACTGTCACACGCTCCCGGCGCGTCACACACCATTCTGCAGGTCGGTATACTGTCACACGCTCCCGGCGCGTCACACACCATTCTGCAGGTCGGTATACTGTCACACGCTCGCGGCGCGTCACACACCATTCTGCAGGTCGGTATACTGTCACACGCTCCCGGCGCGTCACACACCATTGTGCAGGTCGGTATACTGTCACACGCTCCCGGCGCGTCACACACCATTCTGCAGGTCGGTATACTGTCACACGCTCCCGGCGCGTCACACACCATTCTGCAGGTCGGTATACTGTCACACGCTCCCGGCGCGTCACACACCATTCTGCAGGTCGGTATACTGTCACACGCTCCCGGCGCGTCACACACCATTCTGCAGGTCGGTATACTGTCACACGCTCCCGGCGCGTCACACACCATTCTGCAGGTCGGTATACTGTCACACGCTCGCGGCGCGTCACACACCATTCTGCAGGTCGGTATACTGTCACACGCTCCCGGCGCGTCACACACCATTCTGCAGGTCGGTATACTGTCACACGCTCCCGGCGCGTCACACACCATTCTGCAGGTCGGTATACTGTCACACGCTCCCGGCGCGTCACACACCATTCTGCAGGTCGGTATACTGTCACACGCTCCCGGCGCGTCACACACCATTGTGCAGGTCGGTATACTGTCACACGCTCCCGGCGCGTCACACACCATTCTGCAGGTCGGTATACTGTCACACGCTCCCGGCGCGTCACACACCATTCTGCAGGTCGGTATACTGTCACACGCTCCCGGCGCGTCACACACCATTCTGCAAGTCGGTATACTGTCACACGCTCCCGGCGCGTCACACACCATTCTGCAGGTCGGTATACTGTCACACGCTCCCGGCGCGTCACACACCATTCTGCAGGTCGGTATACTGTCACACGCTCCCAGCGCGTCACACGCCATTCTGCAGGTCAGTATACTGTCACACACCATTCTGCAGGTCGGTATACTGTCACACGCTCCCGGCGCGTCACACACCATTCTGCAGGTCGGTATACTGTCACACGCTCCCGGCGCGTCACACACCATTCTGCAGGTCAGTATACTGTCACACGCTCCCGGCGCGTCACACACCATTCTGCAGGTCGGTATACTGTCACACGCTCCCGGCGCGTCACACACCATTCTGCAGGTCGGTATACTGTCACACGCTCCCGGCGCGTCACACACCATTCTGCAAGTCGGTATACTGTCACACGCTCCCGGCGCGTCACACACCATTCTGCAGGTCGGTATACTGTCACACGCTCCCGGCGCGTCACACACCATTCTGCAGGTCGGTATACTGTCACACGCTCCCGGCGCGTCACACACCATTCTGCAGGTCGGTATACTGTCACACGCTCCCGGCGCGTCACACACCATTCTGCAGGTCGGTATACTGTCACACGCTCCCAGCGCGTCACACACCATTCTGCAGGTCGGTATACTGTCACACGCTCCCGGCGCGTCACACACCATTCTGCAGGTCGGTATACTGTCACACGCTCCCGGCGCGTCACACACCATTCTGCAGGTCGGTATACTGTCACACGCTCCCGGCGCGTCACACACCATTCTGCAGGTCGGTATACTGTCACACGCTCCCGGCGCGTCACACACCATTCTGCAGGTCGGTATACTGTCACACGCTCCCGGCGCGTCACACACCATTCTGCAGGTCGGTATACTGTCACACGCTCCCAGCGCGTCACACGCCATTCTGCAGGTCAGTATACTGTCACACACCATTCTGCAGGTCGGTATACTGTCACACGCTCCCAGCGCGTCACACGCCATTCTGCAAGTCGGTATACTGTCACACGCTCCCGGCGCGTCACACACCATTCTGCAGGTCGGTATACTGTCACACGCTCCCGGCGCGTCACACACCATTCTGCAGGTCGGTATACTGTCACACGCTCCCGGCGCGTCACACACCATTCTGCAGGTCGGTATACTGTCACACGCTCCCGGCGCGTCACACACCATTCTGCAGGTCGGTATACTGTCACACGCTCCCGGCGCGTCACACACCATTCTGCAGGTCGGTATACTGTCACACGCTCCCAGCGCGTCACACACCATTCTGCAGGTCGGTATACTGTCACACGCTCCCGGCGCGTCACACACCATTCTGCAGGTCGGTATACTGTCACACGCTCCCGGCGCGTCACACACCATTCTGCAGGTCGGTATACTGTCACACGCTCCCAGCGCGTCACACGCCATTCTGCAGGTCAGTATACTGTCACACATCATTCTGCAGGTCGGTATACTGTCACACGCTCCCAGCGCGTCACACGCCATTCTGCAGGTCAGTATACTGTCACACACCATTCTGCAGGTCGGTATACTGTCACACGCTCCCGGCGCGTCACACACCATTCTGCAAGTCGGTATACTGTCACACGCTCCCGGCGCGTCACACACCATTCTGCAGGTCGGTATACTGTCACACGCTCCCGGCGCGTCACACACCATTCTGCAGGTCGGTATACTGTCACACGCTCCCGGCGCGTCACACACCATTCTGCAGGTCGGTATACTGTCACACGCTCCCGGCGCGTCACACACCATTCTGCAAGTCGGTATACTGTCACACGCTCCCGGCGCGTCACACACCATTCTGCAGGTCGGTATACTGTCACACGCTCCCGGCGCGTCACACACCATTCTGCAGGTCGGTATACTGTCACACGCTCCCAGCGCGTCACACGCCATTCTGCAGGTCAGTATACTGTCACACACCATTCTGCAGGTCGGTATACTGTCACACGCTCCCGGCGCGTCACACACCATTCTGCAGGTCGGTATACTGTCACACGCTCCCAGCGCGTCACACGCCATTCTGCAGGTCAGTATACTGTCACACACCATTCTGCAGGTCGGTATACTGTCACACGCTCCCAGCGCGTCACACGCCATTCTGCAGGTCAGTATACTGTCACACACCATTCTGCAGGTCGGTATACTGTCACACGCTCCCGGCGCGTCACACACCATTCTGCAAGTCGGTATACTGTCACACGCTCCCGGCGCGTCACACACCATTCTGCAGGTCGGTATACTGTCACACGCTCCCGGCGCGTCACACACCATTCTGCAGGTCGGTATACTGTCACACGCTCCCAGCGCGTCACACGCCATTCTGCAGGTCAGTATACTGTCACACACCATTCTGCAGGTCGGTATACTGTCACACGCTCCCGGCGCGTCACACACCATTCTGCAGGTCGGTATACTGTCACACGCTCCCAGCGCGTCACACGCCATTCTGCAGGTCAGTATACTGTCACACACCATTCTGCAGGTCGGTATACTGTCACACGCTCCCAGCGCGTCACACGCCATTCTGCAGGTCAGTATACTGTCACACACCATTCTGCAAGTCGGTATACTGTCACACGCTCCCGGCGCGTCACACACCATTCTGCAGGTCGGTATACTGTCACACGCTCCCGGCGCGTCACACACCATTCTGCAGGTCGGTATACTGTCACACGCTCCCGGCGCGTCACACACCATTCTGCAGGTCGGTATACTGTCACACGCTCCCGGCGCGTCACACACCATTCTGCAGGTCGGTATACTGTCACACGCTCCCGGCGCGTCACACACCATTCTGCATGTCGGTATACTGTCACACGCTCCCGGCGCGTCACACACCATTCTGCAGGTCGGTATACTGTCACACGCTCCCGGCGCGTCACACACCATTCTGCAGGTCGGTATACTGTCACACGCTCCCGGCGCGTCACACACCATTCTGCAGGTCGGTATACTGTCACACGCTCCCGGCGCGTCACACACCATTCTGCAGGTCGGTATACTGTCACACGCTCCCGGCGCGTCACACACCATTCTGCAGGTCGGTATACTGTCACACGCTCCCGGCGCGTTACACACCATTCTGCAGGTCGGTATACTGTCACACGCTCCCGGCGCGTCACACACCATTCTGCAGGTCGGTATACTGTCACACGCTCCCGGCGCGTCACACACCATTCTGCAGGTCGGTATACTGTCACACGCTCCCAGCGCGTCACACGCCATTCTGCAGGTCAGTATACTGTCACACACCATTCTGCAGGTCGGTATACTGTCACACGCTCCCAGCGCGTCACACGCCATTCTGCAGGTCAGTATACTGTCACACACCATTCTGCAGGTCGGTATACTGTCACACGCTCCCGGCGCGTCACACACCATTCTGCAAGTCGGTATACTGTCACACGCTCCCGGCGCGTCACACACCATTCTGCAAGTCGGTATACTGTCACACGCTCCCGGCGCGTCACACACCATTCTGCAGGTCGGTATACTGTCACACGCTCCCGGCGCGTCACACACCATTCTGCAGGTCGGTATACTGTCACACGCTCCCGGCGCGTCACACACCATTCTGCAGGTCGGTATACTGTCACACGCTCCCGGCGCGTCACACACCATTCTGCAGGTCGGTATACTGTCACACGCTCCCGGCGCGTCACACACCATTCTGCAGGTCGGTATACTGTCACACGCTCCCGGCGCGTCACACACCATTCTGCAGGTCGGTATACTGTCACACGCTCCCGGCGCGTCACACACCATTCTGCAGGTCAGTATACTGTCACACGCTCCCGGCGCGTCACACACCATTCTGCAGGTCGGTATACTGTCACACGCTCCCGGCGCGTCACACACCATTCTGCAGGTCAGTATACTGTCACACACTGGGCAAACTAATCGATTTATTATGGAAAAGGCATTTTTTTTTTCAATAATAACTACTTTTCCTTGGCAAAAGTTGTTCAGTTTCATGGGTATAAACTTTCTTAACGAGCGATTGTAGCATTTGTGTGCAATGAAGTATATTTAATTCGTTATTTAATGAATTCAGGTGGAGGGCACCAGCACCGCCACGCCCTTCGCCAACACCACCATACAAGTCGCCATCAACAACACAGGTGAGAAACAATTTGTTGTTATATCGTAAAACCAAAGAGAATATTTTATAGACTATGATATCTTAGTAAAATAAATTGTGTTTAATAGTCAATTAAACACATTTTAAATTATAGCAATAAGACTTCTTGGTATTTGTTAACTTATGCCATCAAAAATGGCAAAATAAAAATGGGACTTTTCTAAGCGGATCGGCCGCATGACCTGGACAAACCGCATAACCGCGGTAACAACAGCTAGCACGTAACACAAAAAATAAACGACGTTTCACGAGAGTGTTTCCGTTTTAAATAAATAATAATGATGTAAAAAATAAACAAATCTCCATGAACTTTGATCCAAATGCCCCAGGATTGACATTACTGTTGTTTGAACACAAATCTCCGAGACCCTTCGGCCGCCATCGAAACTGAGTTTCGTAACCAGTTACGATCGAGGACTTATTCGTCCTTGTTCGGAACCAGTTGCGATGAATCGCATTGTTTTCGAACCTGTAGTGGTTGAAATATTTGCTTTAGATGGGTCATATAAACTTTTTGAAATAATATAAAGACCTAACGTATACATAGCTTTGATTTCTGGAATTGTTTGATACTGTTTTGTTTTTAACTTTGATGATCACGCTGACATGCTCCTATACCCGGAAGGGTGGGCAGAGCTTCAGTGGGCTCCCTGGGAGCGCATATTTTGGTTATGATCCGGCATATACGGTTTATGCACTCATATTATTCGCGTGTAAATTTAAAGTGGACTCACTGTAGGCAGATATCAAAAAAATATATTTCCAAGACACAGTAAAATTATTTGTTATGAATAAAAGTGAAATATCAAAACACTAATTGTTTATACTCGTAATTGTAGGAGTGAACGCGACGCCGAACTACGACGAAACGGCGCAGTGCGGCGCGGCGTTCAAGATCCTGCGCAGCATGATCGCCGCCTGGCTGCGTGACGTCACTCAGTACAAGAACGTGTTCGCCGACTACCAGATCTCGCACTTCTACAGGTCACACCGACATTACTATGCTGCATTTATAATACTATAAATGCAGTTACAGATAGCAAAAGTGCAAATAACGGCCGTTTTTATCACTTTCGCTATCTGTAACTACAACTAACCACATTTTCATAAATTTGTCAGTTCTAAAAATACTAGACGACCTATAAAACAATTTTATCAACCGGATTTTTTATATATTTTGTTTTCTCGGAGTTATGATGTTTTATAGGAGTGGCGCTAGCGTTCAAGGTAATTGGCGTGGGGGACCCCTTAATAGACCTATATGACGTTACAGATGGCTGAAAACCCCCACCGCTTTGCTATACGACCCGGCCTTACGAAGAACGCTCTACAACCTGATGAAGAAACTGTTCCTCATGTTGGTAGCGGAGTTCAAGCGGCTGGGCTCCACCATAGTGTTCGCCGACTTCACGCGCATCACACTCGCCACCAACAAGAGCTGCGTCATGGACGGCGTCGGTGAGTGCGCACTGACAACGCGCCATCTACACTCTCGAGAACTCGCGAGAATGATGTACGGCCACCTTCAAAGGTGGGGTCACATCACGTGTTTTTATACTTTGAAATAACTTATTTTCTAATAGTTATTTTTTCTTGGATTTTGTATTAACGTATGGTGTGTAATATAAATAATAATATTAAATAAAGGTCATAATAATGAAAAGATATTTCGAAGTATAAAAACACGTGATATGACCCCACTTTTGCAACTGACTGTACGTTGCGCATGGTTCTCAGAATAATCATAAAAATATTTGGTATATAAAACGCAATTTATATCATTATCACGGGTTCTCGCCCGAGAGTGTAGACGGGGCATAAGACGCAGTCACACAAGGCAAATAATCGTCGCAATATCCTCCAGCAGCAAACTAGCTTCGCGTGACAATGCACAAGCTTAAAATGGTTACAATGGCCCCGATTCACGCTGTCACGCTCTAATCCTTAATTTAAGTTAGTCTGTCCTTTTTATCTTTTAAAGATTAAAAAGAGACAGGAGATGGCCATTCTAATACTAGAGCTGTCAAACATTGAATTTGAACCTTATGGCGGTGTCGATTGCACAATTTTAGAGAGCACTTAAAACATGCGACTTAAAATTCTCTTAAACTGACAGCTATGCCCTTATTTTAGGTTATCATTCGTTCAAATTAATATCATTCGTTCATCACCTCTCTTTCATTGGTCATAAAAACGAAAAGGATAGCTAGAATTAGAGTATGACATCCCTAATCGAGGCCAATGTCGCGCCTTGGACATTCCATACAACCGTCGCGTTTTAAATGCCTACTAGTGTAATCGTACGGTAGGTAGGTAGGTACGCTGTGCGTTTGACTGCGCGAGGCTTTCCTGTTTCGGTACTCGCAACTCGCCCCCGAACTGCTGCCGTTCTATGTATACTATTGTCTTCTAGGTGACGAGGGAAGAAAACCATATACCAGCTTCAAGATATATATTTGGTGAGAGTAACCCAATGAAAGAGAGCAAACAAAATACCTCCATTGCTATTACAATAGCTAGAGATTACGGCAACCCCTAGCGGATATTTAACAAACTAACTTGTAATTAGCGACATCTAGTACAAACCGGTAGAACTAGCAACAACGTCTCGATACTTGACTACATAAATGATACACAGCGGCGGTTTATCGTTATTCGCTTTGTGTGATTTCAGAATTGAATGAATTTATGTGTATTAATCGCGACAGCTTATTGCCTAATCGTATTAAATAGGCTAACTATGACGCGCCCGTTGATAACGTATTGTTGTGCAGGCTACGTGGAGTTCGTGGTTCAGAGCATCCGCAACAAGGAGTTGTTCCACGGTATAGACATCCGCTACAAGCAATGCTGGGCACACCTGCTGTGGCTAGACGAAGCCAACTATGCCGGCATACAGGTATTCTACTTACATTGAAACTAAAAAACGAACAAAATAGATCTACATAAGATTATAAATCCAATGGATTGAATACAATTTATAAGTTCCATTTAATTATATTCTTTTTCTTTTGGCGGAGATATAGATTATTTTTTTGTAGATATAGTATATTTTGCACTCGTGGGTGATTCACAGGGAGCGCTCACTACAACTACATTTGTCTTTGTTAAAATTGTTCGGTTACGCACCTAAACATAGATCTCTCTTAGATTTTTGTTTTTATTGTGAAGTTATCTTATAAAAGTTGTCTTATAAATAATAACCTAAATGTTAATTTAAGTAAAACAAACTATATAAATTTTTGTAATTATGGAACTATACCAAAGAGTATTACTATATGTACGAGCCAACTCGACATAATTATTGAAGTAGCTATAGACATTATTGCAAAGCATATGTATGACGTAGGTATTAGGTAGGCAATTTACTTATTACAGTTTTTTAGTACAATAAACAATATCATTGGGTACGGACACGTTTTACTTCTTACATCCCGTTCCATGATAAACTCACACAATAACAGTAACTTCTCAATGTAAGGATACTACCCTTACACTATACATTATGATAAAGCACATATTAAGGAAGCAACTTGTACAAAATTTTTAGGCTTAACACTGGACAGAAATTGCAACTGGAAGAATCATGTAGAAAGTGTATGTAACAAAATAAATAGCTTTAATTTCGTTCTACGTAGACTTAGGAAGTCAGCATCCGTTAGTACGGCGCTGACTGCATACCATGGATACATAGCCTCAACGTTAAGATATTGTTTGCTACTTTGGGGAAACAGCACTGACTTCGATAGAGCTTTTAAGGCGCAAAAACGATGTGTAAGATCAATAATGGGTGTTCCCTCTACCGAATCTTGTAGACCATTATTCCAAAAACTTAAAATATTAACCCTACCCTCTATGTTTATTCTTGAAATAGCTAAATTTGTAAAATGTCATGGTTATTTGTTTCGGAAAAGATGCGAGGATCAAACTAGAAGTCTTAGAGATCCTAATAAATTAATATATGACACTACACCGAAAACAGCTTTATACCTAAAAAGTTGCTATGCCATGTGTGTAAAGGTATTTAATGCTTTGCCACAGGAAATAAAACAGTTACCTTACAATACTTTTATTTATAAAATAAAAATATGGTTGCCAGGCCAAAATTTTTACTCAACGGCTAAATTTCTGGTACAGAATAAATAATAATAGGATTTTGCATCAAGTCTTCTATCGCTGCTTTGTTATGTATCTAATGTTACGAGTATTTTATTTATGTGTTGCTGTTGTAAATTTGTTTTTACCCAAACCCAATTTGCATGCCAACTATGGTTAAGTGTGCTTGAACTTTTAAATGTATAAAATCTTGCCTGCGTGCACCACCACACTTATTGCAAATAAACGATTTATTTATTTATTTATAAAAAATCAGAAATAGTTTGTTAAGTGTTAAGTGTCGTGTTTCTGTTTACAGGGTAAACTGCCTCCGGGACTAGTTGAGGTCGGGTCGTCGCAGGTGCCCGCGGAGTCTGAAGAAACTTCCCAAGAAGATGAGGTACGTCAGTTCATATTGCCGGTGTCGATGCAAAGCGCAGTTGCAGTGGCGATCGGGCCTGTCTCGCCCGATCCCTTCTTATCAAATATTAATCAATGCGCGGCAAACATGTCAATGCTATTATGAATTAAAAATAGAATAAGAATAAATTTATTGAGTAAAATGTACAATAAAACTACTACAGACTAAATAAATACAAAGGGAAATAACAGCACGAGCCTGAACTAGGAAAATCCTGTATTTCAGGCTAAAAACGGGACTTCAATATTATTACTATAAATATAAACAATTACATGCTAAATATAAATAAATTAAAGTGGCAATAGCCACAAAATGACTAAAACAACGTTGTTAAAATAAAGTAAGTACTTTATACAAATTTTAACACTATATTTATTTAAGGACTATTAATATTGCAGTAGTTATTTGTTTTATTTTTTTAACCCCCGACGCAAAAAAGAGGGGTGTTATAAGTTTGACCGCTATGTGTGTCTGTCTGTGGCACCGTAGCTCTTAAACGGGTCAACCGATTTGGATGCGGTTTTTTTTATTTGAAAGCAGGTTTTCTAGCGATGGTTCTTAGACATGTTTTATCAAATTCGGTTCAGCCGTTTCAAGGTCATCAGCTCTTTTGTTAACACTTTCAGGGCCGGGTGTTTTTTACTAGGCAATCCGCCCTGCGCTGACCGTTTTTCGGTTATTTTAAACGACCATAAAAAAATAACTAATATATTTAACTACCTACTTTTTTCTGTTACTATATTTATGTTGTTTATATTTTCCATTTATGAAATAAAACAATTAAATATATTATTATGTCTATTTTAAAAAATCACATAAATGGACAGTAAGTTACGGACAAAAAAAAAAGTCTAACATAACAGTCCGTAAGCAGCGGAACGACGCACTGGCGCGGCGCGTCACTGAGTTCGCTCTCACGCCTACACCCGACGCACCACACTCACAATTTTTTGCATGTGTGCTCTCAATGAACCAAGCTAACGCTAATCACGCTGGGTCGACATGATTTTGTAGAAAACAGTATAAAAATCAAACAACCTAACATACTCGTGACCGGCGAGTTAGGGAATAATTATCATCACGTAAATGTCACGTGATTGGCCCTGAAAGTGTTAACTGCGGTAGGGTTCTTAGACGCATAATGCGTATTTACTTTTAAACGTACGTGTGTGTGACCTAAAATTTGAAAAACCCCAACGGTACCCCGACGCGACATTATAGTGTCATTTCAACGAGCAAACCAAATCGTGCCATCCATCAATTTCTATAATAAAGATAAAATATATAAGTGTTACTTTATCGAATTTGATGGCTCAACAATAGGTATTATTTTTTACTTTTTAAACTTTTGCTTTTTTTGCTTCGGGGGTTTTTAAATTTTTAATTTATTTTTTGTTTTTCTTAAAATACTTCCCAAATGGGAGTTATTTCCCATTAGCGCTCCAGTGGTTACTAAAAGAAACTTTTTATTCTCGTTTTCAGTTCGATAGATTTTTTAATAATTATATAAGGTGCCCCGTAATTAGTGTCAAATATTTTCAGGGCTGAAAGTATTAGAAATAATAGTCACGTAAAAAAAATATTTCGACTATCTACACGTTAGTTTAAAAGTTTTTTTTAACAAAAAATCATTAAAAATGACAAAAAGAGATCACCCTCTGCATGTACACTCATATTACTCTAGATACGTGTAAACACGCATCAAACGCGTGTGTGCGTGCATGAATGCATATGAAGTAGTGATCAGCTGGTTGAGGGTGATGTTTTTTATGATTAGGTAACCAAGTTGTTTGGCTTAATTACTCGAAAACTAACGTGTAAATTGGTCTCATTTTTTTATGAAGTGAAGATCAAGACTTCTTCTTTCAGCACTGAAAATATTTGACACTAATAACGGGGCATCTTATATTATAGCCACTTAAAAATATAAACTTTCGATATAGTATTTTTTTCCTTTGATCTGTTGCTCCGATGCAAAAGTATACAAACCAAACAAACAAAAGAACTAGTTTTGTTTTTAAAACGCGGATTTTCTATCAGCAACTTAACAAAGAATGTTCCATTTCCAGGCTTCAATAACGATGCAGTGGAACCTGGCTTTATTCCTGCCGAAGGTGGTTCGCGACCAGTTCGCGGCGGCGGTGGCGGGCTTCGTGAGCGCCGCCTACTCGCAACCCGACGACCTGCCGAAGCTACTGCGGGGAGAAATCGAACAGAAACTATTCGAGTGAGTGCTTTGCAATGGCGTAAAGATGGTTGATAAACAAAAGTAACATAGTAGCCTTAAACTTCAGGTTCTAGCATATTATGTACCGTTACTGACCGAGCGAGCGCGAAGCGTCTCCGTTTGGCTTGGCCAATATTGCTTTTGTATGTCCATCTGTTTGTTCCACTGTACAGGTTGCGTTTCTCAACCGATTCTCGTAAAATTTTGTGAGCAGGTTCGATATATATACAACGTGTTACAAAAAATACCAAAAAAAAAGAATATTTTTATCAAAGGCATTTAATTAAAAATTTCCCATCTCTAGTGATCAGCTGTGTCAAAGAATATTCGGACCAGATATGTAATTTTAGGTCAATGTGCCTATTTTTACCGCTATGGTTAAAAATGTTTACGTACTACTTGTACCATAACATTCACATTGGAACAATTAATTTTAAAATGAAAAACTACAAATAAATAATAAAAGCTTTGTTAAATCATTGTTATGAAATAATAAATTAATGAAATAATGAACTAAATATTTCAAAATAATATTTATGTTTGTATATACGTAAACAAGATAATTAAGGCAAAAAAGAAAATGTTTTGTAACATAAATTGATTCTCTTTTAAAAATGTAGGCACAAATGGTGTACAAATACTTTTCCGTTCTGAGAATCGATAGTCTATATTTTAGGTGTCAATTGACGCTAGAGATGGGAAAATTTTAATTAAATTCCTGTTATGAAGGATATTCTTTTTTTTGGTATTTTTTGTAACACGTTGTATGTAATTTTTTTGTCGACTCAGTTTTTGGGACGGAGTTAGTAGGGAGGGCGGGGGGGTGGTAGTTATGAGGTTTGAAAACATAAAAAATCATAAATCAGCCATTTCGAAAAAAATATATACTCGTGAGGTCTACAGCTCACAGAGCCACTAGTTATTATAGATGTAATGGTTTTAAACTTTTGACCGTGTGATGTCATACGACCGACGACGGTCAACCATACTCGTAGATTTGATTGACGACAAAAATACGAAAATCACCCGTTCTAATATCAAATCGTCACACGTAAACAAACCTTACTTTGTACAAGTTTTCTTTTAAAACTTTTATTTGTGTAGAAGATGACGTCACAAAGGTCTAATGGTTCATTAATTTTTTTGTTTTTTCTAACTTTTTTCCGTTTCAAGTACAAAAAAATTGTGTGAAACCATAAAATCTCGAAATGGTTTTCGTATTTCTGTATAGTCAAGAAATTTTGCATGCCCCATTGCGTTGTCACGTTGTAATGTAATCAATTATTAACAGTCTTGGTTCAAAAAATTCTCATTACGATGCCATAGAGCTCTGTCAAATTGATACGAATGTTCACGTTATGTATACAGAGTAACGGAGCGCATAAACACTCGCTACCCGTCGCTGCGAGCCGGCGACATAGAGCTGCGGCCCGGCCTCAAGGCGGCCGCGTTCCCGCCCGACTGCACGCCCGCGCTGCTGCTCGTCAACGCGGTCTGCACGGCGCTGCAGCTGCACCGCGCGCTGGAGGACGAGGTCAGTACAGTACACATAGAGCTGCGGCCCGGCCTCAAGGCGGCCGCGTTCCCGCCCGACTGCACGCCCGCGCTGCTGCTCGTCAACGCGGTCTGCACGGCGCTGCAGCTGCACCGCGCGCTGGAGGACGAGGTCAGTACAGTACACATAGAGATGCGTCCCGGCCTCAAGGCGGCCGCGTTCCCGCCCGACTGCACGCCCGCGCTGCTGCTCGTCAACGCGGTCTGCACGGCGCTGCAGCTGCACCGCGCGCTGGAGGACGAGGTCAGTACAGTACACATAGAGATGCGTCCCGGCCTCAAGGCGGCCGCGTTCCCGCCCGACTGCACGCCCGCGCTGCTGCTCGTCAACGCGGTCTGCACGGCGCTGCAGCTGCACCGCGCGCTGGAGGACGAGGTCAGTACAGTACACATAGAGCTGCGGCCCGGCCTCAAGGCGGCCGCGTTCCCGCCCGACTGCACGCCCGCGCTGCTGCTCGTCAACGCGGTCTGCACGGCGCTGCAGCTGCACCGCGCGCTGGAGGACGAGGTCAGTACAGTACACATAGAGATGCGTCCCGGCCTCAAGGCGGCCGCGTTCCCGCCCGACTGCACGCCCGCGCTGCTGCTCGTCAACGCGGTCTGCACGGCGCTGCAGCTGCACCGCGCGCTGGAGGACGAGGTCAGTACAGTACACATAGAGCTGCGGCCCGGCCTCAAGGCGGCCGCGTTCCCGCCCGACTGCACGCCCGCGCTGCTGCTCGTCAACGCGGTCTGCACGGCGCTGCAGCTGCACCGCGCGCTGGAGGACGAGGTCAGTACAGTACACATAGAGCTGCGGCCCGGCCTCAAGGCGGCCGCGTTCCCGCCCGACTGCACGCCCGCGCTGCTGCTCGTCAACGCGGTCTGCACGGCGCTGCAGCTGCACCGCGCGCTGGAGGACGAGGTCAGTACAGTACACATAGAGATGCGTCCCGGCCTCAAGGCGGCCGCGTTCCCGCCCGACTGCACGCCCGCGCTGCTGCTCGTCAACGCGGTCTGCACGGCGCTGCAGCTGCACCGCGCGCTGGAGGACGAGGTCAGTACAGTACACATAGAGCTGCGGCCCGGCCTCAAGGCGGCCGCGTTCCCGCCCGACTGCACGCCCGCGCTGCTGCTCGTCAACGCGGTCTGCACGGCGCTGCAGCTGCACCGCGCGCTGGAGGACGAGGTCAGTACAGTACACATAGAGCTGCGGCCCGGCCTCAAGGCGGCCGCGTTCCCGCCCGACTGCACGCCCGCGCTGCTGCTCGTCAACGCGGTCTGCACGGCGCTGCAGCTGCACCGCGCGCTGGAGGACGAGGTCAGTACAGTACACATAGAGATGCGTCCCGGCCTCAAGGCGGCCGCGTTCCCGCCCGACTGCACGCCCGCGCTGCTGCTCGTCATCGCGGTCTGCACGGCGCTGCAGCTGCACCGCGCGCTGGAGGACGAGGTCAGTACAGTACACATAGAGATGCGTCCCGGCCTCAAGGCGGCCGCGTTCCCGCCCGACTGCACGCCCGCGCTGCTGCTCGTCAACGCGGTCTGCACGGCGCTGCAGCTGCACCGCGCGCTGGAGGACGAGGTCAGTACAGTACACATAGAGATGCGTCCCGGCCTCAAGGCGGCCGCGTTCCCGCCCGACTGCACGCCCGCGCTGCTGCTCGTCAACGCGGTCTGCACGGCGCTGCAGCTGCACCGCGCGCTGGAGGACGAGGTCAGTACAGTACACATAGAGATGCGTCCCGGCCTCAAGGCGGCCGCGTTCCCGCCCGACTGCACGCCCGCGCTGCTGCTCGTCAACGCGGTCTGCACGGCGCTGCAGCTGCACCGCGCGCTGGAGGACGAGGTCAGTACAGTACACATAGAGATGCGTCCCGGCCTCAAGGCGGCCGCGTTCCCGCCCGACTGCACGCCCGCGCTGCTGCTCGTCAACGCGGTCTGCACGGCGCTGCAGCTGCACCGCGCGCTGGAGGACGAGGTCAGTACAGTACACATAGAGCTGCGGCCCGGCCTCAAGGCGGCCGCGTTCCCGCCCGACTGCACGCCCGCGCTGCTGCTCGTCAACGCGGTCTGCACGGCGCTGCAGCTGCACCGCGCGCTGGAGGACGAGGTCAGTACAGTACACATAGAGATGCGTCCCGGCCTCAAGGCGGCCGCGTTCCCGCCCGACTGCACGCCCGCGCTGCTGCTCGTCAACGCGGTCTGCACGGCGCTGCAGCTGCACCGCGCGCTGGAGGACGAGGTCAGTACAGTACACATAGAGCTGCGGCCCGGCCTCAAGGCGGCCGCGTTCCCGCCCGACTGCACGCCCGCGCTGCTGCTCGTCAACGCGGTCTGCACGGCGCTGCAGCTGCACCGCGCGCTGGAGGACGAGGTCAGTACAGTACACATAGAGCTGCGGCCCGGCCTCAAGGCGGCCGCGTTCCCGCCCGACTGCACGCCCGCGCTGCTGCTCGTCAACGCGGTCTGCACGGCGCTGCAGCTGCACCGCGCGCTGGAGGACGAGGTCAGTACAGTACACATAGAGATGCGTCCCGGCCTCAAGGCGGCCGCGTTCCCGCCCGACTGCACGCCCGCGCTGCTGCTCGTCAACGCGGTCTGCACGGCGCTGCAGCTGCACCGCGCGCTGGAGGACGAGGTCAGTACAGTACACATAGAGCTGCGGCCCGGCCTCAAGGCGGCCGCGTTCCCGCCCGACTGCACGCCCGCGCTGCTGCTCGTCAACGCGGTCTGCACGGCGCTGCAGCTGCACCGCGCGCTGGAGGACGAGGTCAGTACAGTACACATAGAGCTGCGGCCCGGCCTCAAGGCGGCCGCGTTCCCGCCCGACTGCACGCCCGCGCTGCTGCTCGTCAACGCGGTCTGCACGGCGCTGCAGCTGCACCGCGCGCTGGAGGACGAGGTCAGTACAGTACACATAGAGGAGCTGCGGCCCGGCCTCAAGGCGGCCGCGCTCCCGCCCGACTGCACGCCCGCGCTGCTGCTCGTCAACGCGGTCTGCACGGCGCTGCAGCTGCACCGCGCGCTGGAGGACGAGGTCAGTACAGTACACATAGAGCTGCGGCCCGGCCTCAAGGCGGCCGCGCTCCCGCCCGACTGCACGCCCGCGCTGCTGCTCGTCAACGCGGTCTGCACGGCGCTGCAGCTGCACCGCGCGCTGGAGGACGAGGTCAGTACAGTACACATAGAGCTGCGGCCCGGCCTCAAGGCGGCCGCGCTCCCGCCCGACTGCACGCCCGCGCTGCTGCTCGTCAACGCGGTCTGCACGGCGCTGCAGCTGCACCGCGCGCTGGAGGACGAGGTCAGTACAGTACACATAGAGCTGCGGCCCGGCCTCAAGGCGGCCGCGCTCCCGCCCGACTGCACGCCCGCGCTGCTGCTCGTCAACGCGGTCTGCACGGCGCTGCAGCTGCACCGCGCGCTGGAGGACGAGGTCAGTACAGTACACATAGAGCTGCGGCCCGGCCTCAAGGCGGCCGCGCTCCCGCCCGACTGCACGCCCGCGCTCCCGCCCGACTGCACGCCCGCGCTCCCGCCCGACTGCACGCCCGCGCTGCTGCTCGTCAACGCGGTCTGCACGGCGCTGCAGCTGCACCGCGCGCTGGAGGACGAGGTCAGTACAGTACACATAGAGCTGCGGCCCGGCCTCAAGGCGGCCGCGTTCCCGCCCGACTGCACGCCCGCGCTGCTGCTCGTCAACGCGGTCTGCACGGCGCTGCAGCTGCACCGCGCGCTGGAGGACGAGGTCAGTACAGTACACATAGAGCTGCGGCCCGGCCTCAAGGCGGCCGCGCTCCCGCCCGACTGCACGCCCGCGCTGCTGCTCGTCAACGCGGTCTGCACGGCGCTGCAGCTGCACCGCGCGCTGGAGGACGAGGTCAGTACAGTACACATAGAGCTGCGGCCCGGCCTCAAGGCGGCCGCGCTCCCGCCCGACTGCACGCCCGCGCTGCTGCTCGTCAACGCGGTCTGCACGGCGCTGCAGCTGCACCGCGCGCTGGAGGACGAGGTCAGTACAGTACACATAGAGCTGCGGCCCGGCCTCAAGGCGGCCGCGTTCCCGCCCGACTGCACGCCCGCGCTGCTGCTCGTCAACGCGGTCTGCACGGCGCTGCAGCTGCACCGCGCGCTGGAGGACGAGGTCAGTACAGTACACATAGAGCTGCGGCCCGGCCTCAAGGCGGCCGCGCTCCCGCCCGACTGCACGCCCGCGCTGCTGCTCGTCAACGCGGTCTGCACGGCGCTGCAGCTGCACCGCGCGCTGGAGGACGAGGTCAGTACAGTACACATAGAGCTGCGGCCCGGCCTCAAGGCGGCCGCGTTCCCGCCCGACTGCACGCCCGCGCTGCTGCTCGTCAACGCGGTCTGCACGGCGCTGCAGCTGCACCGCGCGCTGGAGGACGAGGTCAGTACAGTACACATAGAGCTGCGGCCCGGCCTCAAGGCGGCCGCGTTCCCGCCCGACTGCACGCCCGCGCTGCTGCTCGTCAACGCGGTCTGCACGGCGCTGCAGCTGCACCGCGCGCTGGAGGAC
Organism: Carpatolechia fugitivella; assembly: GCA_951230895.1. NCBI lineage: Eukaryota > Metazoa > Arthropoda > Insecta > Lepidoptera > Gelechiidae > Carpatolechia > Carpatolechia fugitivella. The sequence goes on from OX579662.1 coordinate 4,516,994, forward strand.
GAGGTCAGTACAGTACACATAGAGCTGCGGCCCGGCCTCAAGGCGGCCGCGTTCCCGCCCGACTGCACGCCCGCGCTGCTGCTCGTCAACGCGGTCTGCACGGCGCTGCAGCTGCACCGCGCGCTGGAGGACGAGGTCAGTACAGTACACATAGAGCTGCGGCCCGGCCTCAAGGCGGCCGCGTTCCCGCCCGACTGCACGCCCGCGCTGCTGCTCGTCAACGCGGTCTGCACGGCGCTGCAGCTGCACCGCGCGCTGGAGGACGAGGTCAGTACAGTACACATATAACGCGCCGGTAAATCATTTATTCTAATACGATTATTAATATAAAAGCGTCGGTGGTCTAGTGGCTAGGGCCGCTGCCTCCCGTCCGGGAGACACGGGTTCGATCCTCACCACGTACCAATGTGTTTCTTAATTCATATGAACGTTTATTCGACGCTCTTACGGTGAAGGAAAACATCGTGATGAAGCCTGCGCACTCCTGCGAAGAAATTCAAAGGTTGTGTGTGATGTCGACCAACCGGCACTGGGCCAGCGTGGTCGAATAAGGCCTAATCACCCTAACCCAGGGTAGGCTTGAGCCCCTCGGTGGAGACGTATTATGAGCTGTTGGTGAATAAGATTATTATGATATTCACTACATTGATAGTATAAGGTATACTCATACTTCAGAAATAAGTAACAATTATTTACGCGACTCAGTAAAAATCCGTTGATTTACCACCGTATAATTTATCTTGTATATAACAGCATATTAACTGTTTTCTTACCTAAACCACCATTGACACGAGTCCACTCAGCTAAATTATTAAGTTAATAAATTTTATATCAATCTAATATAATAAAAGACTTGAAAATTGAACTGGGATGGAATGGCTTCGTCAAATAAACTCCACAATACAATACAAATATTCTTTATTGACACCAATCACAATTTACAAGAAAACATTTTTACAGTTGGTCGAGTCAATTAGGCGGCCTTATTGCTAAGGTAGCAATTTCTTCCAGGCATTCTTACTTATTCTAAATCCAGCAGAAAGTGTTTATTAAACCAGATCGGGTTAATTTACTCCTGAGCCTATAAATGATGTTCCATTTCAGGTGACCCTCCTCCGCCGCAACCTCCTCCGCCTAATCGGAGTAGGAGAGTGGAGTCCGCTGGCAGTGTGGCGCGACCCTTGCGCCTCTTGTGTCCTGGGCGAAGTGATCTGCAAGGTTTGCAACCACTGCCGCGATCTCGACCTCTGCAAACACCCGCACACTGCGCTACTCCACACTGTGTACGTATATTTTTTCGAAATAACTGATTTATGATATTTTTATATTTTCAACCCTCATAACTCCGTCGTTTTTTTTAATTTAAAAAAGTGACTCGACAAAAAATCTGTCAAACCTGCTCGCAAAATTTCACGAAAATCGGTTGAGAAACGCGACCTGTAGATGAGAACAAACAGATGGACATACAATTTTGGCCAAGCTGAAACGGAGACCCTCTCATTCACGCTCGCTCTGCCAATAATATTAACCAATTGTTGAGCATCTCTGCTCGATTGGCCACAGTAGTTTCGTTGATTTCCACCACGACGTTAACCTCAAAGCTCTTCCAGAGCTAATTATAAAGTATCACATTTTTGGGTAATAAAAATCGTGGATTCATTGTTGCCGTCGACTTGCGAAATCGTAAAATTAATAAAAAAAAAAAAAAAAATGACATAGGCCTCGATTCTGGATGTCACGCTCTAATCCATAATATAAGTTAGTCCGTCCTTTTTACCTTTTAAAGATTGAAAAGGGACAGGAGATGGCCATCTTAATATTAGAGCTGTCAAACATCGAATTTGAACCTTATGGCCGTGTCGATTGCACAATTTTATAGAGCACTTAAAACATGCGACTTAAAAATCTCTTAAACTGACAGCTATGCCTTTATTATAGGTTATCATTCGATCAAATTAATATAATTCGTTCATCACCTCTCTTTCATTGGTCATAAAAACGAAAAGGATAGCTGGATTTTAGCTGACACGATATTCTTCATAATATGAATTCTTGTATTCCAGCCCGGTATGCCTATGTCCAACTTGCGGGACAGCGTACGATAACCAAGAATTAGAGTGGAGACTGATCGAGAACATGAACCGGCGAGCCATGACCTGCACTCTCCAAGACTTGGTCTGCAGCAGGTGCCACCAGGTATACATTACAGCCAGCAGCTGAACGAAGACTCGTTACAGTACTGGTGCTGCAACATTCATATTTGTAAAAACGATTTTTCTATGCGCATTTACGTATGATATTTAGACTATTTCAACGTATTTAGACCATCATTACAACATGCGTCGTGAATAGATAACAAATAATCCTGTAAATGCCAGTTCCGGGGACAAGTAAACAAACACATTCTTACTATTTGCAATGGAGCCAGTAAATTGCGAGAGTATTTTTCCATTTGTCTGAACGGACGCCTTCGATCAAGACACGGCTTCATCATACCGTAATGTACCTCGCACAGTGATGTTATATATAAAGTGAGGTAGATGTCGCACTAGCGCTCAGAAACTGAGGCGGTCAAATTAATGACTAAAGAAAACAAATAAAACAATCGCGTTGTAGTACCTAGTAAAATGCTAGCCTGCCAGCATTAAAAAGGAACCAATTTTGAATATAGGTATACGTCATCTTTATTAAAATATTATTGCCTCCGCATAAAAAACATACAACTACACCACTAGATAAAAACACTATTAAAGCTATAAACAAAACAGAAAGCCACACTCAAAATCATAAAGAAGATAACATAAAGACAATTGACGAAACCGAAATCATAAAAGCAATAAAAAGGCTAAAACTTGAAAAATCCCCTGGATCAGACAACATAACGAACGAAGCTTTGAAGATAACTTACGATATACTGGCAACACCGCTCGCTTGAATTATTCAATGTAATACTACTAAGTTCTGTAACGCCTGCACAATGGTCCGAATCCAACATTATTTTAATATGCAAGAAGGGAGACCCAAAAGATATAGGCAACTATAGACCGATAAGCCTACTTCCAACGCTGTACAAGCTTTTCTCCGCGATTATAAACTCGAGAATCAGCCCTGTAATCGAAGTAAGACAGCCTGTAGAGCAGGCCGGTTTCCGGAAGGGGTTCTCGACGATAGACCATATCCATACCTTAGAGTTAATTGTAGAGAAGTATCGAGAACAACAGAGACCACTTTATCTCGGATTCATTGACTACCAAAAGGCCTTTGACACGGTTACTCACGATAGCGTTTGGCAAAGTTTGAGAGACCAGGGAGTAAGCGAAGTATATATAAAAGTGATCCGGAATATATATAATAACAACGTTGGTAGAATAAAGCTAGACACACTGGGCCCGAGCTTTCCCATAAAGAGAGGTGTAAGGCAGGGCGATCCTCTGTCGCCAAAAATATTTATAGCCATACTCGAAGGAATCATCAGCAAGCTGAACTGGAGCAAACGAGGAATCTATATGCAGGGAACCTTTCTGAGTCATTTACGTTTCGCCGATGACATAGTAATACTATCGGAGACAAGCTCACAACTGCAGCTCATAATGAATGAATTACAAATAGCTAGTGCCGATGTAGGACTTGAAATCAATCTCACCAAGACCATGACAATGACTAACAGCCACAAAAAACAAATAAAAGTCAACGGATATGCTCTAGAATACATCGACAAATATATTTACCTAGGTAAAACAATCAGCTTTGATAAAGGAAACAACGATCTAGAGGTTGTAAGAAGAGTACAGCGAACATGGAATAAATTCTGGAGTTTGAAAGAAATTTTCAAAAGTAATATGCCAGTAAAACTGAAAGCTAAGACAATGAACTCTAGCCTCTTACCATGCTTGACTTATGGGTGTCAAACTTGGAAATTTTCGGCAAAGGTAAAGCAAAAAATAACCTCCTGTCATCGCGGAATGGAGAGAAGCATGCTCAAAATAAAAAGACTGGATAAGATTAGACACACAAAGATAAGAGAAATAACAAAAACCACTAATGCCTTGAACTATGCACAAAAGTTAAAGTGGAAATGGGCAGGCCACATAGCGCGGCTTAAAGACAAGAGGTGGACCTACAACGCCACTGTTTGGAGAGGACCTCAAGGGAGAAGAAAGAGAGGAAGACCCTCCACTCGATGGGAGGATGAAATAAAGAAAGTCGCTGGCGCAAAGTGGTGGAAAGTAGCACAAGACAGAGAGAAGTGGGTATCATTGGAGGAGGCCTTTACCCAATCTGGGGACCTTATTAATTAAAATTTATATATTATGTGAAATGCTATGTAATCTAATTAGGTCAAATAAAAGGCTTTTTATTTTTATTTATTTATTATTTATTATTGCCTCCGCAGGTGAAACGCGAGAACCTGTCGACGGTGTGCGAGTGCGCGGGCGAGTTCGCGCCCATGCTGCCGGCGCGCGACGTGCGCGACCAACTCGACACCTTCAACACGATCGCGCAGTATTACAAGATGCCGCTGCTACAAGAACTTATTGCCTTCAACATCAGCAATATGTGATACGAAGACGATGGCTAGACGCTCGAGAACTTATCAAAAGATCTGGAATTCGCATTGGTGGTTTCGACCAATGAGGTGTAGAATCAATCGCCCGTTTAGCGGAGTTCTAGCTTGATAGTTTGTCAAAAATATGCGCTCATATTTCGGTACCTACAATATCATAGCGCATTATTATAAGATGCCGCTGCTGCAGAGTAATATGTGACATGAAGGGATTAAACTTAACACGAGAACAGAATGTTTGTCCAACCAAAGATGTGTGAGAAGCTGCGAAAAGTTAGTGACACTGATTTCCAGCCAAGGAGATGCGCGGCTTTCAACACTATAAAACCAGATGCTGCTTCAGAATTGATAGCTTTAAGTACCAGAACATGTGATATGTTACATTAGAACAACACTCAATAGGTATGTATGTATAGTAAGATTGAATGTTTTGTGAAATATTTCTTTAAGAGTATTGTTTGGTAAGAATTATGATAAGAAAATAAAATATATTTTTTTAAATCTTGATTTTATCTATTTCAAATCATGTGAGGTCATTCACCCTTATTTTGCAACTAACTAGTATTTCAAGAATAAGATTGTTTCTAAATTAATATTTTGGCCTCATACTTTAGGACCTTGTTATGAACATAATCTTTCCTCAAAAAATAAAATATCCAGATTTTGAGCTAAAAATGTTCTGAAACCATACATCATTATGTCATCCCAGCAGAACTATGTATGGTACCTATCTAATAAATCCCTCTCTAACTGAACTAAGAATGATAACAACTTCCTGTGCTGTAAAACAATCTGTACCAATGTACAGAAGCCAGCACGAAATTCTTAAATGATAGAAAAATAAAATTCTTACAACTGATTATATTACAATTATCAAATTAGTTAATACACAAAATATAAACAATAGGATGCAATCATTAATAAATTAACATACAATTTTAAAGTGTACTTCTTTCATCGTTTGGTGTCTGGCCCAATCCTTTGGCTACTTCACTGATGCATATCCACTGGCCATCTGTGCCTTCTCTCCAAAGGCTCACTTTGTTATCTCCACCAGAGACTGCCAAGATATTTCCAGTGAGTGACCAGCTTACGCTCCAGACAACATCATCAAAAGTATTCAGAAGTGTAGATGTCCAAGATACATTGTCATCACTGGTCCAGATGACCACCCTCTTGTCCTGAGAGCAACTGGCGATCATGGATCTCTGCAGGCCAAGTGAGGGTGCCCATGCTACATCTCGAACCCAGTCCATGTGCATTTCTAGACGATTCTCTTCCACCCATTGGTCACCTTGTTCTCTCCAAATCTGAAAGTTAATTCAACATAAGTAATAAGTATACCTATCTAAATTTATATTAATCAATAATAACTGTTTACTTAAAATAATTAATAAATTAGAATCTAACATACCTTTATTAAGTTATCACATCCTCCTGAAACTATTCTTTTAGGAGCTTCCTTGTTGCTTAGAGGATCTAGATTCAAATCAGCTGAGACAGCAGGACACCAGCTTATGGAGTTCACGCCGATAGCATGAGCACCGGGAATCTTTTTCACATCCCAATTGCCACCATCTTGGTAGCTGATGATGGAGACAGAACCGTCGGAGCTGCAGCAGGCGAGGACTAGGCCGTACTCCGCGGGCGCCCACGCAACGGAGTTCACTGAGCTTTCGTGCCCAGTGTATTCATACAACTTCGTCCACTCCCCCGACTCCTTCCAAATTATAACCTTCCTGTCATACGAACATGATGCCAGCAGGTTTCCGAACTTAGGATGAGCCCATGCTACTTGCCAGACAGGTCCAAAATGCCCTTTCAAATCGGCGGCAATAGTTTGAGTGCCGCTCTTGATGTCATAAATTTTTACCGAGTTATCCGATGAACACGTAGCAAGGCGCAATCCATAATAATCCAGTTCTGCGTCATGTATCATGTCTTCATGGCCCGTATCAATAGTGTTAAGAACAGAAATCATTTTAAACAGTTATTGAGGAGCTATTTAGAAAATCAACAAAAACTCAACGATTTTACACCACAACTCGTGCCAGCAGCTAACTGTCAAAATAGTTGACGTGGAATCTCGGTGTTGCTATGCTAAAAAAACGTACATATTGCTGCGTTCAGATAATTATTTGTCATTGAGGTTTGTCTATGGGCGCGAGTTATCTCAACCAAAAACCAACCAGCTCTATTTCAAAACGTCATTCAATCATTTTCGTTCGTCAGCTGTCTCGTCATTCATGTCTGTTGTCATGTTACAGAAGTTGTCAAAGTTTAGAAAACGATTGAATCCGAAAATATAAATGAGCTAATTTATTGTAAAATTTATAGTTTTAATGTAAATGGGATAACTATAAAATGGCAGAGAAATCAGAAGGGATCATCAACAACCTTAGGGATTTGCTTAGTCAAGATTACCGTGGAATAAATGTAAGTACCGCTATGTGAAAGATAACTACACTTCAGCGAGATGTTTTTTATCAGTGACTTGTTATTTTCAGATAGCGGTATACGCTCTAGCTACAGCTGGCCTCGCAGCATCCATACATAAGATCCGGCCGGTAAATATTTCGTTGTTCATTTAATATTGTGGGTATTCATTACATAACTTTACTTTTTTATTATAAATTAGGTTAGCAAGTTCTCGAAGGCCAGTAAAGTCCCGGAGCACTTTATTAGGAAGCATGTGCCGTTGCATGGTGTTTACACCGGTGTGCAACACTCGCCGGTGCGCCTACTGGTGGAACACAAAGCGCCAATTTACTTACCACTGTGGCATTCCAGCAAACCGCCGCTACCGGTCAAGGTTAGCGTCCAATGTTATATATATCACTGTTGATATTAGTTTAACCTACTTTCAACTATTGCCAAGATTCTATTTATTATGATTTTTTTAGCTCTGGGGAGTCGAAGTAGTAAGTGGCAATGCAGTCAACTGGCTTGAATGTGTGGCTAAAGGCAAGAAGGTCACATTGAAACCAATTGCAAGGGATAAGGATGATCTTGTATCCACTGTACTTCTTCATCTGCCAAGAGAGAAGGTAAGAATAAAAAAAAAAAGAATAAGAACATACTTCAAAAGAGATCATACTCGTACTTAACATACTTGTATGTATTAACATACTAGAATAGTTATTGCTAATCTATGGTTTATGACTATTTTGTGTTATTTTCAGGAAAAAACTGTAGAGACTATTGATGTTGGACAAACTTTGGTAGAGTTAGGCTTTGCTAAAGCAATTGTGCCTCAAGTTGTGGAGAAAAACACATTGGAATGGCGGTTGGCGCCAGTGCTGTTATCTGCGGAGTCGCGCGCCAAAAGCCACAGAAATGGAGTTTGGTTGGATCTCCTCCCACCGATACCAACATATGTGATATTGTGGCGGAAAGGCACACAAATTGGCAAAGAACTCGTAGTTCTATCAGTAAAATCACTGCTATGGTTGTTAGTGTTCACCATGCGAAGTGCCTTGGCTGGAGTCAAGTATCTCGCCCAGAGACCATTCAGAGCCAGCCCCAAGCAGGTTCAAACCACATGAATTTATTTACTATTAGAAAAGATGAATAAGTACTTGAAAATTCTAGTTTAAAAGTACCAAATGCATTATGAAGTTCCTAATTATTTGGTCACTTCGAAGCTAAATATTGTTGCAAATTAACCCTTTTGTATATACTGTTGGCAAATAAAGACTAATAAATTACAAATCTGCAAGTCTTTTAAATAATACGTAATTTTGTAAAAAAGCACTGTTTATTCAAATTAAATAGTATATATTACATTAAAATATATATATCTTAATTAAAATAGCAAAAGAAAAAAGTACAGCTAAAATAATCTATTGAAATAATATCCATGTAACCATTATCCTTCAATAATCCAACATAACACCAAATAATTTCATCCTAAAAAACAGTTGATAATGAGTTTTAAAAGTAATTTTACGACAAAAATACTTTTATTCATGTATAAGAGATGAAATAAGTAATGTCGTGGATATAAAAATACAAAAGCAATGTCCCACTGTGATTTTACGCACCAGTTTTAAAAGTGTAGTTCGAAAAATATAGTTGAGGTGGGTATGTCTTGGTTGGTGTGATGGGTGCGGGCCGGCGCGTGCGCAGGCGAGGCCGTCAGAGGATCGAGCAGCGCGACAGCCACGACGTGGGCTTGCGCACTTCGTTCGCCTTCAACTGGTGCCCGCCAGTCCGCTGCGGGTTACTCGCCTCCTGTTACCACACAAACACAGTCAACACTCTGATCACATCAATCAAGCAGATAAAGCATGCGTAACACCCAAACAACAGCAGGTTTTGTCAATGTATTTTTAGGGATCCATTCCAAATAGAACACTAATAAAGGCATTATTAGGTCTGTAACAGAGGGCTTAATAAATTATATGTTCCTAAATATTACTAATGATGATGGAACCCTAAAATTAATACATGTTCAACACACTCTAAAATTATCTACATATCCAAGGTGAACCTATATTGTATACAATACAATAAACAATCACTCAATCATGGAGATCAAAGCACTAACTGAAAATGATTTTAATAATAACAACACAAACCAACAAGAAAAGAATAACAATGACTACCATCATCATACATGCATAGTGGAACTACAAATGATATCCAAATATTGAATAAGCCAATGAACACCAACTGGAAAGAACAAACGCTCACAAAAGGCGATAGTAACGGCCTCGGTTACCTTCTGTTTTGAGAGGGCAACATGGAACAGAAGAAACATATTTTAGATTCAGATACAACAAACGGCGTTACAGACGGTTAAGATACGATATTATAGCACGAGGCAGCCAGCTCTCTCGTCGCCATTTCACATTTTATACAAAGCGGGGGTCAAACAAAATGGCGAATCCCTCTGCTTGACCCTCGCTTTGCACACAAAGTGAATGGCGACGAGAGAGCTGGCTGTCTCGTGCTATAATATCGTATCTTAACCTTCTGTGACGCCCTACGCTGTGGGTAGGTAAGTGCAGAAACAAAATATATTTGCAAGTAGGTATAAGGTATGTTAGATCCTTTGAGTACCTATAAATTTTTCCTAATCACTGTCATACAATTTATTAAGTTAAATCGTCGTTTTCAAGTAGGTTTCTTCAACCTAACCATTTAAAGAAACCTATCAACATCAATATACAACTAGATTTTACAACTTTTACACAAACAATTTTACCTGTAGTATCATAGCTTTTGCACACGATACAGGGTTCCCAATATTCACTCTTTCCCCCAAAATGTTGAAAATTGGAAATGTCTAATTTGCGACCTACACAATTACACAATTACCTACACAATTGAATTAGGGCTCAAACTGTCAGGAATTTTGTACACTTTAAAAAAGTAGTAGTGACCTTTGTCGTCAGAGCCTTCCAATGTCGTTTTCGGTGGGTTTTCAGCAACTACTCAGCGCGCGAGAATTTCAGACTGCTGCAAATCTGGATTATTACTATCCAGGTGGACCCAAACAATTATGTATATTTCAGCCTTTTTATTTGTACGATATGACTGGCCTAACACGGATCTTAGGTTTTTTAAGAAACTTGTGACATTATATTCCCTCATCTATGGCTCGGGCTTACAAAAGTCACCTTGTTTGTAATTTGCCGCCTACGGTTCTCGTATAGTAATGTACCATTAAAGTTAGATAATCAAACTTTACTAAAAAATATTTAAAAATCAAAATCTAAACTGCTTCATCATTAATTTAACAAGCTGCATTTTTAAATAAATACCTAAATCCTGTTAACTAAATAATCAAATACAATACTGTTTTAGGACGGAAACTGAAAAGCACATACCTGTTTTTTCTCCATTTTTGCCTTGATGTCTTTTGCAAGAGTATAAAACGCGTGTTCCACGTTCACTGAGTCCTTAGCCGAAGTTTCTACAAATTTTATCTGATACTCTATAGCTAATTGTTCACCTCGCTCTTTTGACACCTGCAAATAGTAACAATAGCTTTATTGTAGAGATACGATAATATTTTACTACCTATTTTATAGTATTTAGAACTTTCTGCCGTGTATACCTACACTTACTTAACTATTGAAGAGTGGTGCTTCCTGCCTGACACAAGCCTTTAAAGCTTAAAAGGAGGTACCAGCCTTTATCTAACTATATGTTTTTGTAAAATGGGATATTTTTTGTTATTATTACTATATAATAAGGTATGCTAAAAGGTTGGATAGTAAGGTTAAGTAAGTATTTATTCACTAGCTGTCCGCCCAGGCGTCGTCGGTGGATTTTCCTTGTCTAAAACTAATGCGAGGAAAATACACTAATCGTTACGAAAAATTACGACAGATGGCGCTGTTAGTTTTAGCAATCTTACTAAGGTAAGGTGTTATAATGTAGGAATGGGTATTTTCCCGCGGTAAAAGTAGCCTACTGGTATTAAATTATATTTGTACCAAATTTTATCAAAATGCGTTCAATAGTTTAGCTATGAAAGCATAACAGGCAGACTTATTTTTGCATATTTTATAGTATGATTGATTAGTAAGGATTATTTATTAGTAAGGATTATTTATGTACTCTCAGAATTTTCCAGGTCTTATGGACCCAATGGATCCTACATGAGCCAAGAATGTAGAGCCTATTCCAAAATGTGTGATCGCAATATGTAAATAATAATAATTATTATAAAATAATAGCAACTTCTAGGCAAGATCAAAATACCTCAAAAAATCAATCAATAAAAAAAATCAATATTTTCACACTTCAAATATTGCCAAGCAATATGGTGCAGTAATATGATTGGCATTAATTAAATTCCTTACTGGCCAGTCCATCAGTTATACTTATAATACTAGCTTCCGCCTGCAGTTTCACCCGCGTTAAATGAGTTTTCCTGTGGGAATGAAATGTTTTACCGCGGTAAAAAGTAGCCTATGTCCTATTCCTGGACCTAACCTATATGTGTGTCCAATTTAACCCTAATCTGTCCAGTGGTTGAAGCGTGGTTGAGTAACAAACATCCAAACTTTCGCATTTATAATATTAGTAGGATATCATAATATATGTTACTTGTCTTTTAGCTTCCAGGTCGCATTTGTTCCCCAGTATCATCTTCTCTACGTCAGCACTGGCATTTTCTTCAATGTTCCGGATCCAGTTTTTGATGTTTTCGAAACTCTTTTCATTGGTCACGTCATAAACCAACATAATACCCATGGAACCCCGGTAATAGGCAGTGGTTATCGTGCGGAACCGCTCTTGGCCAGCTGTGTCCCTAAAAACAATAATATAATTTAACGCAACTGTTGCCATGAAACAACAATTTTAGTTTATTGTTCACTCTACTTCTTGTGTGTATTTTTTGGGTGCAATAAAGTATATTCTATTACTTAATGTAATCTGGTAATAATAAAGACTTGATGTTAAGAAAATATATAATACCCAAGAATAATTTAACTTGCTGAAGAAAAACATGCTACTCAACCAGAACAATTCAGTGCATGGCGGATCACATTTGGAGAAGAATACAAAACCATACATAGTACAATCATGTGACTGACTTGTATGCAAAATTTAAGCTTTTTTTTTTAATTTTGGGTGCCAAGTCTTCATACCTGTGTCATGCACCTACTTTTTCTGGTTACGCATAACAAAAATAAACATGTTCTGTGACCTAAAATAAAATACAATATGTAATGTAACCCTAATCAAAATACCACATCTAGGATAGTAGTAGGTAGTGTGTAAAATTAAGTAGGGTATAATATTAAATAAAACACTAACAAAGTTTCCTGTAACATGACTCATTCATTGCTAGTCTCATTATTACTTATTTCCTAAACAAAACAATTGAGTTTAATCAGGATAGCATGAAGCTTTAAAGTCTAGTTTGATCTTAATATCTGACTCATAACAATTTAATTTCCCTGAATGCATACACAAATAAGTTGAAAACCAAACAAAGTTTTGACCAATAAGCTAGGACTCCACACAATAGTTTAGTTAACTCAAACATTTTCTATTGAATAGAAGGAAGAATATGCAACTATAACTTACCATATTTGTAGTTTCACTTTTTTTCCATCCAAGTCTATCGTCCGAATTTTGAAGTCGATTCCTGCAACAGGCAGTTGTTAATTTCGTGGGTCAACTAATTAAAATTAGTGTATATGATGTCATGAACTCTACAGTGGTATAATTCGATAAGGGTTTCATTATAGTCGCGCCGCGCCCTTCCCAGCGCCCAGCGTTCGCGGCTTCGACACCAGAAAAACCACACAATCGACCACGAACAAAAAACCAAGCTCAATGACAAATTATGTATGAAAAAACGACAACTTATCTCGCAATAACCTTTGATTATAGAGACTGGGAACACTCACCAATAGTCGATATAAACGAGATATTGAAAGCATCTTCTGAAAATCTAAATAGTATAGAAGTTTTTCCCACTCCAGAATCTCCTATCAAGAGCAATTTAAATAAATAATCGTAAGTTTTTGCCATTTTTTACAACAATCTGATTACACGAACAGCCATTCATTTGGCATTTTTGAGTAATCGATAGAGATGTACTCTATCAAACTTAACTGAATCTATCGACTCGATATTAATTTCCAAAAGTTATTTTTTAAGTTATAGTATTATATTAATTAACACATTGTCATGCTATATGTATGCAAAACGATGCGAAATCATGCGTACATGCTTTTATGAACTATGACAAATATAATACACTAAAATGATGTAAATGGCCGGATGTTGCACTTTGCAAGATTTCATAGCTAAACATATTTTTCACCAATCGTGAGAAACATCAAGTGTCGAGAAAAGACGAGTAAGGGGGATCAAAAAACATCCCAATGAAATGAGTTTCAAAAGGTAGACATTTCCTGGACCTGGATCAAATAATTCAATTCAATATTTATATTTATGGCCTCTGTCAATGGTGACAATTCTGCCAGTGTCGAGGTTGGAGAATACACGTGGAAACAAAAAATGATTATTTTCTCGTTCTGCCAAATGACCGGTAGTACAATCTAAAACAAACAGGACAACACAATATTAGTACCTAAACTACAAAAATATTGTTAGTAGATAGATAAATAACTTATATCCTAGTTAATGTGTTTAAAAATAAATAAATATACAGGAGTCATAATTTTATATTAAATCTTTCGATAAACTTAAATAATATGAATATAACAGGGGGATGCAAAGACGAAAGAACACAATTCATATTGAAGGGACGAGGAAAAGAAGAAGGAAGGACATCATACAGAGAAACAGGAAATCTGGTGCAATCAAAGAAGATATGATCCACGGTACCCTCGTCAAGACCGCACTCACACAGTGAGTGATCCCGTACCCTAATCTTCGCCAAGAAAAAAGGACTGCAGTTATGGCCAAGTCGCAAACGAATTATTGTTGAAGTGGAAAATTTTGATGAACCACGAAATTTAAAAAACCAAGGCTTGAAAGGGATAGTCGGCTGTAATCCACCATAATGTTTACCTTTAATGAGGCGATAACAATTCCAATCTTCAGTCCAATGATCCTTTAAATCAGTATTGGCAAGCATTCGCAAATCTTGTGAAAAACAGTTGGAATAAGTTTCTGTCCCATTACGAATGGCCCATTTAGCACATAAGTCAGCTTGTTCATTTCCGGCAATGCCAGAGTGACCTGGAATCCAAGCAAGGACTATCTCAATCCCTGCAGTATGGCACTTATAAAGAAGTTCTCTGGTCTTAAGGTTGATAGGATGAATGTTTTTAGAACGAAGCGGGAATTTTAGAATATCTTCAAGGCAACTACGACAGTCAGTAAAAATTATGGTTTTATTAAGTTTATGGGATTCAACAAGAGAGACAGCCTCAAAAATTGCTATTGATTCCCCAGAATAAACAGAAAGCTTAGACGGGCATTTGAAACTTAAAATAACATTCATTCGAGGAACCCAAACAGCAGAGCCAACAGGATCATCATTAGATACTTTTGAGGCATCTGTGAACATAGTCAGCCAACCAGGAAATTTTTCATTCAAAAGTTTATTAAAATGAATATTTGCTCCATGTTCTTCTTTATCTATACCAAAATAAGTAATAACATTAGGCTTATAAACGAGAGAGTGAAAAGGGACTGCAAACAAAGGATTGCCAGGGAATTGAAAAACAGGAGAACAGGCCGAAAATTTCTGATAGCTTTTGTACAGGCAAGGAGATTCTTTATGAGACCAGTAATTTGACGTAGGAATTAAATTAGAGAGATGACAAAGAGAAGTTAGTAATGGATGGGAAGAATTTTGAGAAACCTTAAAGAAGAACCTATCGCATAGAAATTGTCTGCGTAAAAAAAGGGGAGGATCCAAGCATTCCACTTGAAGCGCTTTTGTAGGAGAAGACTTCATAGCTCCGCAAATAATACGCAAACATTTCGCTTGAATTTTATCCCATAAAACGAGTGCGAGTGCTCAAGTAAGAATGACCCATAATCAAAGTGGCTTCGGATGATAGCGTTATAAAGGAGTTTTTGGGTATAGGGATGTGCACCCCACCAGACACCTGACAAAGCTCTTAAAACATTAACCCCTCGCTCACATTTCTCTTTAATGTAATTAAGGTGAACTGTGCCAGACATACGAGAATCAAAATATACCCCTAAAAATTTTGCATTATCGCTAACCTCTATACTGTCATTTTCCAATACAATATTAATATCCGGAATAAGTCTTTTTCTAGTAAAAACTACCACAGAGCTCTTAGAAGCAGAAAGACTTAAACCATGGTCAGATAACCAAATACTAAGATTTTGAACAGCACAATTAAGACGGACAGAACAATCATCTATAGTATCCGAAGAATGGTATAAGGCTATATCATCAGCGTACTGGAGAATGTTACAATCTGAGGAGCATGAGGAGTCAAGATCAGCTGTGTATAAGCTATACAGTAATGGACTTAGGACAGAACCCTGAGGCAGTCCCATCCACACTGTTCTTGGGGGCAGTAAACAACCTTGAACACGTACAGAAATTGAACGAGCCATAAAAAGGTTACAAATGACATTTATCATCCTCGCATGAAGACTCAGCTGAAGCATTTTATGCCTGAGTAGTGGGAGGAGGACATTATCATAGGCGGAAGTAATGTCAAGGAAGACGCCAACAAAATATTGTCCCCTTGATAATGCCAATCGAATCTCTGATGTGAATATGCTTAAGCTGTCCATTGTTCCCATGCCTTTCCTGAAGCCAAATTGGGTTTTAGACAAAATACCTCTACTTTCAAGAATCCATTCTAACCTATTTTTAATGAGGTGTTCCATAATTTTGGCCAGGACTGATGACAATGCGATTGGTCTGTAAGAAAAAGGATCATTCGGATTTTTATTGGGTTTAAGTATAGGAATGATAATCTGATGTTTCCAAGAGTCCGGTACAATACCAGTTTCATAAATTTTATTAATAATGGAAAGTAAAATTAATTTGGAAGAATCTGAACATTTTTTTAAAAAAGAATAGGGAATGCCATCAATACCAGGAGATGAATCATGTAAATAATCTAACACGGACGTAAGTTCATCAAAGGTAAATGGATCATCCATCCGGTCATAGGAAAGAGGGGGAGGAGAAGAGGAAGGAAAGCAATTTTCATGAGGAACAAAAGGAGGAGCTAAATTATCCAAGAAGTCATCAAGCCAAGCAGAAGGATCATTAAAGGTTGGGTTATTATCCAAGAAAGAACCACGAAATCCCTTAAAATTCTTCCACACTATTGAGGGTGGAGCACGCGGAGAGAGACTCTCACAGAACCGAGACCAGCCACTACGTTTCTTACCCGACAATTCCTTTTTGGATTTGGCATTATTTTTTTGAAAATTAACAAAATTTTCCAAAGAAGGATTCTCCAGAAAAATATCTTCCTGCTCGTCACGACTACGAATGATCTCCGTGCATTCTGAATCCCACCAGGGAGGAGAAGGAATGTGATCTTTGGGAGATTTCTTGCATGGAATGTTTTGATCAGCCGATACTAACAGAGCAGAAACAAAGTCATTGTAAAGCTGTATGAAATTATCTGCTGTAATGTCAGGAAATAAATCTGTCTGCCTCGTAACAAACTCCCTATATTCAGCCCACTTAGCTTTAGAAAGACGATATTTAAGAAGGGGAGGAATAGACACAGGTGATACAGAGACACATTGAGAGAAGGAAATAAGAATAGGAAGATGGTCACTCCCATGGGAACAAGGAAGGACCTTCCAAGAGCACTGGGAAGCTAAATTAGGGGATACAAAAGACAGGTCAACACAGCTGGGGTTCTGATTAGGGGAAGTTCTCCTAGTGGGACTACCATCATTTAAAAGGCATAAATTATTACTGTCCATTAGGTCAATAAGGGAAGATGAGGGTGAGTCACAATGCAGGGAGCCCCACATAGTGTGGTGACAATTAAAATCTCCTACAACAACTAAGGGAGGAGGTAACAATAAAAGAATGGAATCAATTTCAGATAAAATAGAGGAATTAGGATAAGGGACATAAATAGATACGAAAGTAATGTTTAGGGTTCTAACTGCTACAATATTAAAAGTTGAAGAATGGGAAGGAAGAGGGATTAAAGAATATGTAAGTGAACGTTTAACAAGGAGGGCACTTCCGTCCCAACCACTGATGTGGTCATCGCGGAGACACGAATATCCCGGAACCCGAAAACGAGAACCTGGAGGCAACCACGTCTCCGAGATAGCCAAAATGCAAGGCTTATGAAAGTTAATAAGTGAAATAATTTCAAACTTTTTATGCCGAATGCTCTTGCAGTTCCATTGGACTACAACTGTCGCCATTTTTGTTTAAATTAGGAGTAAATTGATTTAACTTTTCAGAAACATTGTTCGGTATGGCAATATTGTTCTTAGTGATAATTTCAATTAAAATAAACAAAAGTTGAATAATGTCGGATAAATTTGAATCTGGGGGAGAATCTAAACCAGAATTAACAAGGGCACAGCCATTAGGCTGGGAAGACTTTGGGGATCTAGTTAAAAGCGAATGAGCTTCCTTATCAAATCCCATACCACCGTAAGGATGAGAACGGTGTTTGGAACGAGCAGATATTTGTCGAGAAGAAGGGGCCTCCCCCCTTAGATAAGAAGACTTTTAATCTCATAAACAGGAGTAAGAGAACTCATTGAAGGTCGAGTGGGAGTGGAAATAAAACTGTTCGAGAGAATAGAAGAAGACCTATGAGAGGAAGACCTGTTAGGTTGAGTAGGGGTAGATAAGTGTGGGGACGAGCGAGTGGAGTCTGCAAACGTAGGACGACGGATAGGGCGGTAGCGAAGAGAAGCTTCAGAATATGAGATGTTTTCCTCAGACATCACAATTTTTATTGATTTTTGTCTCATGTGCTCAGGACAATTGGGATTAGTAGCAAAGTGGGGACCAGAACAATAAAAACATGAAGCCATGTTGTCAGGGACAGTGCAGTTGTGACCAAGGTGAGGTTGGGCGCACTTGAAGCACCTCTCTTTGGATCTACATTTGTCTTGGGTATGTCCAAAGTAACAACACTTGTTACACTGGACAGTAGGGAGGGTGTAAAGGCCAACTGGAAGTGAGGTGTAGCAGCAGAAAACTTTCTCAGGTAGAATTTGACCTAAGAAGGTTACTACAACAGTCTGAGTGGGAATCCATTCGGGCTTACCATCCACAAAGGATTTTCTGTTAAGTCTCCTCGCCTTAATAGCTTGACAACTGGAATTAGAGCATTCAATGTTGTCCAAAAACTCTTCCATGGACCAGTCGATGGGAACATACTTTATAATGCCCATGCGGGTAACGTGAAACGAAGGGATTACAGCTTTGTAATTGTGCTCCTGAAGTAAAGGACAGTCGATAAAATTGTTAGCATAAGTTGCATTTTCAAATTCAACTACAACCCGATTGCGACCTGCAGACTTAATACCTTCCCTGAGTACACCAGGAATCCCGCCTTTATAGATGATTTGGGCAAACTTAAGCAGCCTAATAGTAAGGCCAGCAGATGGATCCGGTTCTACACGAGAGACATGAACGATGAAAGGAGCTTTATCAGACTCGCCATATTTCAGTTTCGTACCGCTAAATTCCGGGAGAGTAAATGTGTGCTGAACCGAAGCGGTGGGAGGAGAAGAATGATCTCGTTTAGATTGAGTAGACTCAGTCGAGTCTTGATTGCGTTTAGCAGCCTTCAAAACTCTTTTCACGTCAGATGTTACTACGTCATCTATAAACATCTCTGTGTCTGACTGATGCCGAGCATCAGAAGAGGAATCTCCGCCCCCATCCGGGGGCTCCTCACTTTCCATCACCAAACAATGATTAACTTACCAGTATACCAAAACAAAACAAGTACAACACAAGACAGAACAAATTTTAGTAAATCTGAGCAATATTAATACAAAAAACCCAATTTGGAAATCGCGCACGTGTAGTAACCAATACCACAAACAGCAGAATCTTCTGGATCAAATACGTAATCGCATCGTAAGAATGCCGTCCTGACAGCAGGCAAGAAATATGAAAACCAAATGGGTGCAAAAGAGACAGAAGAAAAATTGTTCGTGTATGACAGCTGTCAGGACGGCATTCTTACGATGCGATAAATATAACAATAACATGAGGAGATCTAAAGGCAGGCACACACAACGCAATAAATATTTAAAATATCGACATCGATTATGTTTTATAGCGGCGCTACACCATTAGTAACGCAACAGTGTTGCTAACGATAAAAAATATATTGGATGCGTTCATGATATCACGCCAGTCGATCGGTAATATGCAAATCTGAAAGGTCGGTCGGTCACTCATTCACTCAGTGAGACAGAGACAAGAACAATCCGCGCCTGTCGCCCGCCTGCTCGTTTGACTTTGTCCGGTGTTTATGTGTTTGCTTTGGGTTTTCTGAACTTGATTAAGTTTTTATCGCTGAATTACGAATGTTATGAATTGTTCCCAGTGACTATTACAATAACAAAATGTTCTACCACGTAAGTACATAATAGATACATTTTTATTTCAGTTATCACTAGAAAGCACTAATCAGATTTATATTCACAGATTTCTTTGGAACACGAAATATTATTGCATCCCAGATACTTCGGGCCACAGTTATTGGATACAGTAAAACAAAAGTTATATACAGAAGTGGAAGGAACATGCACGGGAAAGTATGTTTACAAACATCCTATATAGGTTATGTATGCTAACTGGTCTTGCTGATTTATTTTGTATTTTTCTAGGTATGGCTTTGTAATCGCCGTGACAACGATAGACAGTATAGGAGCGGGTTTGATTCAACCTGGTCAAGGCTTTGTAGTATATCCTGTGAAATACAAGGCAATAGTGTTCCGTCCCTTCAAAGGAGAGGTATTAGATGCTATTGTCACGCAAGTCAATAAGGTAGATAAATACCAATAACTTTATACATTCTATTATAAATCGCGAACGCTTGCTCACCATCTAGCTGCTTCCGTCTTCAATAAATCTCACGCTTGTTTATTTACAACAAAAGTTTATATAAAAAAATCAATTTTACTTTATTTACTTACCTACTCACTCATAATAAAGAACTTATAATTCACCTCTGCTCCATCTCAACACGAGATATTGCAGAAAATATCCTGTCATAGCTTGTTATCATGTTTAGGATGATGTTGGTGCTCCCCTCCCTATATATGGCTTTAGAAAAATATACTTTCCTATTGAATTAACAGGGACAACATAATCACATTGATTGATTGATTGATATATACTTTATTGCACCAAAAAAGGATGTTTAAAGGTGAACTTAATGCTATAAATCATTTTCTACCAGCTTACCTTTGGTGGTTAAGAGCAGGTTTGGTTAGTTAAATTTAACATATTAATTAAAATAAATGTTTGTTACAGGTTGGAATGTTTGCACAAATTGGCCCTCTGAGTTGTTTTATTTCTCACCATGTAAGTTACCATACTTTCTTATAATAGGTATATGATTTTTCAATACACCTTGCTTGAAAATTGAACTTACGAAGGCAGTAGTTTTACCGCACAGTTTCAGTTTTCTCACAAGTGTATTGATAAACGTCGTACAACACACAGATCTTAGGTTTTATAACAAACTTGTGACATTATAAACCCTCGCCTGCGGCTCGGAATTACAAAAGTCACCTCGTTTGTAATATGCTACCTACGATCCTTGTATCCTAATGTACTACACTCACCGGCACATCTAACCGCCCACCCTTGAATTTCGGGTTAATTTTAAACTACGCTTATTGTTATACATTACAATTGATTTATTGATAATTTTACGATAAATTAAACACACTTAAATAAACGTTAAATTAACAACTTTTTAACTAACATCAGCTGTAACTAATAGAATTATAAAGAATCACGAGTATTTCCTGAAATGAAAGGTAGGCGATTAGATGTGCCGGTGAGTATATAAATTGTTACTGAAACTATTCTACAATTTTATTTATTTTTACTTCTCTTACAGTCAATTCCAGCCGATATGGAGTTCTGTCCAAATGTGAATCCCCCATGCTACAAAAGTAAGCAGGAAGACAATGTAATACAAGAGGAGGATGTTATCCGACTTAAGATTGTGGGCACAAGAGTGGATGCTACTGGCATTGTAAGTTATGTTATGATATTGTGATAATACCTAATTTTACCGTTTTAAGACATTTAACTTCTTCAACACTATTTAAAGTTGCTACAACTAAAATAATTTCGTTGTTTCCCTCTTATCTAATGACGCGTTGTTTCCTTCGATCCAATTATGTCTTGTTCCCTCCTATCCAATGACGTGTTGGTCTCCTACCCAATGACATCCGTGTCTCAAAGTTTTATCATACTAAAAAAAAGACAACAAGCAACTACCGCAATTCTTTTAGATTCATGCACATAATATCAATGTCCTTTAAATATTAGTATTGTTCCCTCCTATCCAATGACATGTTGTTCCCCTATCCAATAACGTGTTGTTCCCCTATCCAATAATGTGTTGGTCTCCTATCCAATAACGTGTATGTCTCCTATCCAATAACGCGTTCTCCTATCCAAAAACGTGTTGTTGGGTGCATCCCATTAGTTCCCCAATTCCGTAGTTCTATATCACTAATGGACTAACTCCATAATATTGTCATTATGTACCCCATTAGTTCTATATAGAACTTGAGCCTCTAAAATTTAAAGTGTATAGATTTGACGAGTATCTTGTCATATAATCAAATATCGTTTCAACATATTTTCAATTTTTTTTTACCAACAAGTTGTTATCTAATGAGAATGCTTGGGGAACAAATGGGATGCACCCAAAGACGCGCTTTTTCTTATCCAATGACGCTGATCTCTTATCCAATTGGCGTGTTGTGAAATGCCCTTTTTCGTTAAATGGCAGATTCTGGAAACGGCAGATTCTGTAAATGGCAGATTCTTTAAACGGCAAATTCTGGTAACGGCAGAAGTACAGTACCAAACAACGTCGTAATTCTATACATTATTTATTAATAAATATTTACAATTAAAATATAACTTAAAATCAAATTAAAGAATTCTTAAAATTAAATAACTTCTTCAATAACGAAAATCCAACCGGTGCACCGTTATTATTTTATTATTATTAAATTAACTTTTTTTCACACGACATAACCGTTCTAAGCAGTCTAAAGTAGATATTTCATTATTCAATGTCAATTGGATAATTTTTTCTATCATTTGATCTTTTTCCAAGTCGAATTTACTACGTTTCTTCCCTTTTACATACAAATCATTTTTCTTCAATTTTACATTTCGAATAAAGTTGATAAAATGGGTTTGGCACCACTCTAAATGTGCCATCACCGTAAAATGTGTCGACGGTTTTTAAATATTTTTTTGCTTCTGAAGTGCCAAATACTATAATCTTGTGATCGATACCATCATCGTATAAAAAGAAATCGTTGACAATATGATCAGGTAACTTTATATATTTGAAATTATTACATCTTGTTTTGTCTACTTTTAAAAATTTACAACGTGCATTATATAATCCATCTTTTTTGTTTGTAAAAGTTGGTAGGTCATCTGCTGATATTTTTTCAGAAAATTTGTCCAAATAACTTTCAAATATTTTCTGAACAGGTCCGAGATTGGAGCAAACTTCTTTTTTACACTCCTCCATTACTTCGTCTATGCAGTTTCTTACTATATTTGGCGTACATGTGTGCTTAGCCTCTTTGACAATATTGTTTTTTATGTCCAAAGTAATTGACGAATTACATTCATTTTTTTGGTTACATCGGAAATTGGATGTTCCCGACTTGTTTTTTTTTACAAAATTGTATCTGTAACCTGCGTGTAGAAGTGACACCCTACCTTTTTGACTTGTTATAAATTTTATTTCAGAAACACCACTACTCGGTCCAGCCGGCTGTGAATCCATTTTATATTTATATTATGAATATTTATAAACGTAACACTTTATTTTTTAAGCCTTTATTATTAATTCATCATAGTTGACGAAAATAATGAGTAATAAATGACACATGATCTAATAATAGACAAAAAATTAAGTAAGTAAACAAAAAGGTTGCATTTAGAAAATGACAATTTTATAATTATGCATCTATTTGCGTTTTGTTAAAATCGCTGTACATTTTCTTTTTAGCTAACGACTGTACAAAATCCGTCGTTCAAAGAATCTGCCATTTATAGAATCTGCCATTTACAGAATCTGCCGTTTCCAGAATCTGCCATTTAACGAAAAAGGGGTGAAATGACCCTTACATTAATGTTTTGTATTTTTCTCTTTCAGTTTGCTATCGGAACACTTATGGACGACTATTTAGGATTAGTGACACAGTAGAATAAGGTAATCAATAAGTAATAAATTTAAATTTAAACTTAATAAAACAACAAATTTTATCAATGTTATTTTTATTTGGCATTCAAATAATAATCCATACATAATGTAACAAAATCCAAAAACGGTCAATATTTGGACATTCAGTCTATTTGGGCAGTTGGTTATGGTTTGTAAACCCAGTTTGGGGTTAACATGTTAAATTGTCTTAATGCAATAATTACCTTAAAACTAATTTCAGGCACTTGTGTAGCATGAATTAAGTATTATTGAATATTTATGTAAATCATTACAAACAGTAGATATGACATAATGACAAAAATATTAGCGACAGCAACTTTACTATCAGAAAACAAACATTTATTTGCAGGACATCACAACACAAAACATATATAAATAATAGTACATAATGCAACAGAAATTAAATGAACAATACAAACACAACATACTTGCCCCTGTGTTGCGACACCCGGACAAAAAGGGCCTCACTCAGCAAAAGCCGTAGCCTAGCAAGGTAGACTACGGCGCTGATCTCCCGTGAGCCCTGCAGAAACGCGGCACGGACGAACATCATATACCTACCTACTTATATTGTTATGTATATAATTTTGAAATAAATAAATAAAGCATAATAAATAGTAATGGTAACATAAATAAATAAACATACACACATACTAAACAAACTACAGTTGGTTAGTGTTATATGGAGAAGTCAATAGGACTCTCAAAACATAGGATCTTGCTGGGATAGCAATCTCTTCCAGGAAGCCTAGGATTTACAGGAATATTAAGAATAACAAACAAACAACAGGTTTAACAAAATTATAGTATACAAGTAATTTAAAGAGAAAATTCACGCTAGACAAGTGCATAGAAACCTTATAACTATCAGCATTTGAAGTATATTATGGAGATATGCTTAGTACCTACATAATTAGTTTTATAGCAAACAAACTTGGCTTAATATACAAAAGCCAAAGAAAAGCCAGACAGAAACATAATGAATGCCAAACGTTATTTTATTTGTTATATTTTCAGCTCTAGATGATACGAGAATTTCACGTCAATGAGTATATTTATTTATATCCTAAAAATTATGTACACATTTCAAAAATCAAGGTAATAAAAATTTTAAACATATCCAAAGGGACGAGTCAAATCTTTGGTTTATCAAATTCAAATATACAATTACACAAAATAAATAATCCTAAATCAAATATTGCTCACACTTACAAATTAAATATGGCATCTAAATAAATAATACTCAATATGAGATCAGAAACTCAAGCTAAGCAATTTTCTAAGCACCAAGTAGGCTTAAAACAAAGAATATAATTCTCTATCGTCGTTTGTACTGCGACGCGTTGTTTAATCAGGGCGCATACTTACACTCGTAGTTGTGTTGAACTTACATTACGCGCCGGGGAATCACCCGAGCATTACTAAACGTGCATCAAGCTCCGGTCAAACTGACGTGAACATTTCGCTCGCGTGGCGCGGCAAATAGTATTGAATGTACAATGCGATTAAAGAATGGAACGGGCTATTGGCTCACTTCACGCAAATCTAATCTGGACTACGGTGTTTTTTTGTATTGATTTGACAGAATGACATCACAAATTTGCGGTCGCGAAGTCGTTAATTTCATTGTATTCAACCCGCTTACTAAGCACGACGCGAGGGTAAAATCCCGTCAGCATGAGCAGCGCTAAACTCGGCAATTAAAAGTAGTGAGTATTGATATACTACAGCCTTCGTGTATGTTCTTATAAAAAAGTTCCATGACATCTGCATTTTGCCTTACGAGTTGATAGTTCATTAACTAAATTAAATCCAATAACATTAAGACGGTGGAACAAGCTTTTTTGGGGCATTTATGTGGTTAGTAATAAGTGTTGAAAATCTATCACTACCATTTCTTGCCGAGCTATGTAAAATGCTTATATATAACGTATGTACTTTTACATAAAATATAGAGACATAACATTGTGCAATATAGTGTTATATGCATAATAGAAGATATATCGCATTTAAACAATCGATAAATCATTTCGCAGTCACAATAAATTTGCACAAATTGCTCACAGAATATTTTGATTAGAAGAATGAATGACTGTATGGATATTGGTATTTTCGCTAGATTATATCGATACAGAGTCAACATTCCACCTCAAGGCACAAAACAATTACAGAATAAAGGAATAAATATTATAGGAAGATAATCAGATGTAAGATTCAACAGTAGGAATGCAGGATTATGAGATTCAACTATAAAGTTCATTATTTTATAATCCCTTACACAATACAATGCACTGTGACCCCTACAGCGTTTTCCGATAGTTTGAGCGCTTTTAAATAAATAATATTTTGTTGCAAATGAGAAAAATATTATAATATTTGATGTCCTATATTGGGATTTATTCATTTCAATATTTTTCTACAATTACAACACAAATAATTGAAAAAGTTCGTCGGAAGACGCCGTATGGTCCTTACGTCTAAATATTACCGTATATGGGCATGCAAGAGTGGGTTGGCTTAGCAATAAAATGGCTCCCGTCAACATGTCGCTTATTCCGAGCTGGCTGGTGCATTAACAGCTCGTTAAATGTCGACACAACATCTCTATAACCATAATTCTAACGGGGATGAGGGAATATCAATAGTAACTTTGATTCGGAACTATTTAAACACTTAACTTCCAATAGTCTAACTGTAACATTCAGTAACATTAACAGCAATAATACTGATATAGTAGTAGAATACAGAGCGGAATATATTTTAAATAGTGGATTAAACTGTTGAGCTATACTTACTACCCTACGGTAGTTATAGTATGTTTATGTGTATGCTTCCCCGTCTTCCTGCAACTGAAATCGTCCATCCTGCACTCAAAACCAAACACCACTATCTAACCTGACCAGACTGCGTAATCTATAACTTTTGTTATTAATTATTTGCTTCAAAATCGACGCCGATTATTAAAACATTCAATGCATTATAATGATCTATCTACGATAGTATAGTCGGCATTGTTATATATTTAAATTGGCGTTACGAATGGTGTTTTTCGAAGCAGTAACTTACGCAATCTGGCCTTAACTCGGAAGTAAATGCAGACAGATTCACATGATATGCTTAGATTTCACTAATATATTTTGTTTAAAGCAATATTTTATTTAATTCCATTGCATTATAGGCAATTCGGACCACATTTTTTATCTTATCGACATTTACTCCTCTATGTGACTGGAACGATCTAATCCGATTCTGTTAAACAACAATCCCCTCGATCATGTATCAACATTCGATTCACATAATTAAAGCTCTGTTCACAAACTGTCGCGAATTTCCGCTCGCGACTATTCACTTGCTCGCGTATATACTGTTCCGCTCATTTTCCAACGTAAGTAAAAATTCGCGTTAGTTAGAACAGAGCTTCGAGAGAAAGGAAGATTTATTGTTTCTCATTAAAGAAGTAAGAAAACTTGAAAAATGCTCCGGTTGAGTATCCTAAATCTTAAAACAAGAATTTAAACCCGCGAATCGAATGTGGGGAGTGTTGTAACCTAGCGTCCGCTAAGGGTCTACTGCCGGACGTGGAAGCACTGGCACTAGGCGTGCGGGTGTCACGAGGCGGAGGCGGGGGCGGCGCCCCCCCGTGCGCCCGCGGGGTCGGCCGGAGCCGCCACGGCGGGCGACACGGGCCCGCGCACCGCCTCGATGTAGTCCTTGATCAGCGTCGCGATCTGGTACGCCTGGGGAGAGAGGGGACATTACAAGGTGTAGTGTTCAGACTAATGAGGAAGAAGCGAGGTTGTCAAAAATGGAATAAGCGCTAGTTTAATTTCACTCATCTGTAGAAATGATCTTGCTAAACAAAAGAGGGAGAGGAAAAGCATTGCACAATGAAGATATGAAGAACAAGAATGATTAGCCAGCGCAAGACTGGTCCCTACGGAGGTTCTTGAAGTAGGCCTTTGCACAGCAGTAGCCGCAGTAGAGGTTTTTTGGCCGAGATGATGATGATGGATGAAATGAGAAAAAAGATGATGATGATGATAAGTCTGGAAGGGGGAAGAATGGAGAAGAAATAAAAATTAAAGACAAAGTTAAATCTCAACGAATTGAATAGATGGCTTCCGTAGCAAACTACGCCTAAAGGTACAAGGAAGACCAGATTGCAGCGCTGGCAGCAGCTGCTCGTAGTCGCAGCAGCTGCTCGTAGTCGTGTGACACCAGCGCCGCCCTGGACCCTCGCGGAGGAGCAGCTCACCTGGTCAGTAGACAGCACCAGCTTGGCGTGCTTGCGCTCCTGGCGCGTGACGAGCAGGAGCGCGCGGAGAGCGGGGGACACGGCCAGCAGCTGCTCGTGGTCGTGGGACACCAGCGCCGCCCTGGACCCTCGCGCGGAGGAGCAGCTCACCTGGTCAGTAGACAGCACCAGCTTGGCGTGCTTGCGCTCCTGGCGCGTGACGAGCAGGAGCGCGCGGGGAGCGGGGGACACGGCCAGCAGCTGCTCGTGGTCGTGTGACACCAGCGCCGCCCTGGACCCTCGCGGAGGAGCAGCTCACCTGGTCAGTAGACAGCACCAGCTTGGCGTGCTTGCGCTCCTGGCGCGTGACGAGCAGGAGCGCGCGGGGAGCGGGGGACACGGCCAGCAGCTGCTCGTGGTCGTGTGACACCAGCGCCGCCCTGGACCCTCGCGGAGGAGCAGCTCACCTGGTCAGTAGACAGCACCAGCTTGGCGTGCTTGCGCTCCTGGCGCGTGACGAGCAGGAGCGCGCGGGGAGCGGGGGACACGGCCAGCAGCTGCTCGTGGTCGTGGGACACCAGCGCCGCCCTGGACCCTCGCGCGGAGGAGCAGCTCACCTGGTCAGTAGACAGCACCAGCTTGGCGTGCTTGCGCTCCTGGCGCGTGACGAGCAGGAGCGCGCGGGGAGCGGGGGACACGGCCAGCAGCTGCTCGTGGTCGTGTGACACCAGCGCCGCCCTGGACCCTCGCGGAGGAGCAGCTCACCTGGTCAGTAGACAGCACCAGCTTGGCGTGCTTGCGCTCCTGGCGCGTGACGAGCAGGAGCGCGCGGGGAGCGGGGGACACGGCCAGCAGCTGCTCGTGGTCGTGTGACACCAGCGCCGCCCTGGACCCTCGCGGAGGAGCAGCTCACCTGGTCAGTAGACAGCACCAGCTTGGCGTGCTTGCGCTCCTGGCGCGTGACGAGCAGGAGCGCGCGGGGAGCGGGGGACACGGCCAGCAGCTGCTCGTGGTCGTGTGACACCAGCGCCGCCCTGGACCCTCGCGGAGGAGCAGCTCACCTGGTCAGTAGACAGCACCAGCTTGGCGTGCTTGCGCTCCTGGCGCGTGACGAGCAGGAGCGCGCGGGGAGCGGGGGACACGGCCAGCAGCTGCTCGTGGTCGTGTGACACCAGCGCCGCCCTGGACCCTCGCGGAGGAGCAGCTCACCTGGTCAGTAGACAGCACCAGCTTGGCGTGCTTGCGCTCCTGGCGCGTGACGAGCAGGAGCGCGCGGGGAGCGGGGGACACGGCCAGCAGCTGCTCGTGGTCGTGTGACACCAGCGCCGCCCTGGACCCTCGCCGGAGGAGCGTCAGACCTCGCGCGTCGACGGCAAGCCATAGCGCGCGCGGCCAGTTCGATGTGAATGATTGCTGCGGAGAAAGATTGGATTATTACAACATTTCAAAGTAACGAAAAGACCATACTGACTGAAAGCTGAAAGACACTTACACAAAGATAATGGCCTTAGCTAAGGGCTACGACCCTGCTAAATTTAGCGCTCCTTGCATACCCGGATGGGGCACGGTTCCTCTCAACGCCAGGTGGTGCCACCTAACGGCGGCGGGCGCTATTAACAACAGATACTCACAGTGACGTCAAAGATAGTGGCCTTAGCCAGCGGCCAGGAACCAGCCAGTGTTAATGCTCTTTGCATAGCCGCATGTGGAGCCGTTCCTCTCAACGCCAGGTGGTGTAACCTGACGGCGGGCGCGGGGAGGGCGGGGTGCGCCAGGCGGGGGGGAAGCACGGCGCCGGCTGCGTGTGCGCACTCTTCGCCGCCGCCCAGGCAGTCGCCGTTTACGACTTGAGCGTGTAGCGCTGCTAGCATCACCTGGAAATAATGCAGTGAGAGATGGGTTTTAAATTCGAAAATAATTTTAAAGTTGACACTGGCACAACCTATAAAAATTGGGGAATTGTTCTACTTTGTTTTATTACATTGATCAAGCAAGTCTCTAGCAAACATAAATAATAATAATAAATATGTGGGGACACAATATAAACGTTTGTGGCATCGTTAAATTCTAGTTTTCTGCTATTCGAAGATAATTGACAATTCTGGTAGTAGAGCAGCTGTATCTCCACGACGCACATCGACTGTAGACAGGGACAGCTGTATCTGCCGTCCCGCTCACTCACCGCCTCGCCGGTCTCGATGGGCAGCCGGTCGTGTCTGACCGAGTGCAGGATCTGGTAGTAGAGCAGCTCCATCTCCGCGACGCACATCGACTGTAGACAGGGACAGCTGTATCTGCCGTCCCGCTCACTCACCGCCTCGTCGGTCTCGATGGGCAGCCGGTCGTGTCTGACCGAGTGCAGGATCTGGTAGTAGAGCAGCTCCATCTCCGCGACGCACATCGACTGTAGACAGGAACAGCTGTATCTGCCGTCCCGCTCACTCACCGCCTCGTCGGTCTCGATGGGCAGCCGGTCGTGTCTGACCGAGTGCAGGATCTGGTAGTAGAGCAGCTCCATCTCCGCGACGCACATCGACTGTAGACAGGAACAGCTGTATCTGCCGTCCCGCTCACTCACCGCCTCGTCGGTCTCGATGGGCAGCCGGTCGTGTCTGACCGAGTGCAGGATCTGGTAGTAGAGCAGCTCCATCTCCGCGACGCACATCGACTGTAGACAGGAACAGCTGTATCTGCCGTCCCGCTCACTCACCGCCTCGTCGGTCTCGATGGGCAGCCGGTCGTGTCTGACCGAGTGCAGGATCTGGTAGTAGAGCAGCTCCATCTCCGCGACGCACATCGACTGTAGACAGGAACAGCTGTATCTGCCGTCCCGCTCACTCACCGCCTCGTCGGTCTCGATGGGCAGCCGGTCATGTCTGACCGAGTGCAGGATCTGGTAGTAGAGCAGCTCCATCTCCGCGACGCACATCGACTGTAGACAGGGACAGCTGTATCTGCCGTCCCGCTCACTCACCGCCTCGTCGGTCTCGATGGGCAGCCGGTCATGTCTGACCGAGTGCAGGATCTGGTAGTAGAGCAGCTCCATCTCCGCGACGCACATCGACTGTAGACAGGGACAGCTGTATCTGCCGTCCCGCTCACTCACCGCCTCGTCGGTCTCGATGGGCAGCCGGTCGTGTCTGACCGAGTGCAGGATCTGGTAGTAGAGCAGCTCCATCTCCGCGACGCACATCGACTGTAGGGGACGCTCGCCAAGGAACAGACGCTTCTTGAACACCAACCTGTTACAATTAACAGATAGTGAACTTGATTGGTAAAGAACGATCAATTCGAAGGTACGCACGCGTGTAATGACGAAAACTAGCTGTATCTCTGCTTTGCTCGTTATCAGCTCATAGCTTATCAATTATGAGCTCGCAGGAATCGCACTACACTCGTATAGAAGGTTCGCCTCGTCGGAGAAATCCTACCGAATCAGTTTTTCTCCCAGCGCCACACCTTGGCCACTCCATTCAACCACCGCATTTTAAATTTAGTAAAAAACCAGTAAAATTCGCGCGAAGCTACTAATATCGACGCGCGATAACGATGTTAGGTACGCTGTACGAAAGTGCGCGCGGCGGCGGCCATTTTGATTCCTTACTCCTATCTCGCCCTCCAACCTGTCATAGCGGGGCGAGGAGAAAAAGCGCCGATTGGCGGGAGGGGGTGGTGAGTGGCTGTTTTGTACATTAGTACTATATTAATTCTGTGCCAGCACGTCGCCCGCTGCTAACAGAGGTCAATGACCGCACGCACCTGCAGGCGGCGGCGGTGGCTCCGGCCTTCTCCCAGCGCGCTAAAACGTCGCCGACGCGCTCGTTGCCTCCTAACGCGCGTTCGCCCGCTCCCACTGGCATTGAATTCGCGCATACTTCGTATAGAGCGTAGCCTGAAACAAGAAATTTATCATCAGCATCATATCTGATCTATTGGCGCACGCAGGACAATGCATTTCTAGCAAGTAGCAAAATCTTTGCCTACGACTGGGAACAAGATCCACTGTAATAGAACCATAGACTATTCCAAAAGTCGCTGGAATCTGGTGTTGTCCCGACTATTTGGAAGCGGGCTTTTGTTACTCCCATTCCCAAAAAAGGACTGTCTACTGACATTACGAATTTTCGACCAATCTCCAAGTTATGCACTGTCTCAGGTGTTTTAGAAAAGGTTGTTTATGGTCAGCTTCAACCGGCCCTCAAGCAGTCTTTTAGTAGTACTCAACACGGCTTTTTACCAGGCCGGTCTACTGTTTCTAATCTGGTGTTGTTAAATGATGCGCTTACTGAAGCTATGGACGATGGATCTCAGGTTGATGTGGTCTAAACGGACTACAGCAAGGCTTTTGACAGAATTCAGCATGATCTCCTACTATTTAAACTTTCTAAAATAGGAATTAGGGGTAATCTTTTAAGATGGTTCTCGTCCTATATCTCTAATAGATCTCAGGCTGTGGTCGTTAAAAATTATATCTCTGGATGGGTTCCCATCCCTAGCGGTGTCCCGCAGGGATCTTTGCTGGGTCCCTTACTGTTTGTAATTTTTGTAAACGACATCAATTCGTGTCTCAAACACAGGTGTTTCGCTGACGATATGAAAGTGTTTGCTAAGGTTTCATGTATGGCTGACGCAGAATCCCTGCAGGCGGACCTTCTTCGTCTTGAGAACTACTGTGCGGAAAACATTTTGGACCTTAATCACTCTAAGTGTTGTGTAGTCTCTTTCAGCCGGAAACGTATTGTACTGAATTATAACTACTCACTTAAGGGCACTACATTGCAACGTGATACATGTATCAGGGATCTTGGGGTTCTGCATGATTCCAAGCTATTATATGACGCCCACATTAACAACATGGTGACTAAAGCATATAGAGCCCTGGGTTTCGTGTTGCGTTCCTCTAGGGATTTCTCTCAAGTCAAGACCATTAAAATTCTATATTGTTGTTTTGTTCGTAGTACATTGGAATATGCGTCGCAGGTATGGAGTCCCATGTATGTTAAGTACATTGAGCAAATTGAAATGATCCAGAAAAAGTTTATTCGGCACCTATGTTTTCGGACGAAGCAACCGTATCGCTCTAATAATTATTCGGACCTCTGCAAAAAACACCACATTCTCCCACTCTCGATGAGAAGAGAAATTGCGGATCTATCTTATTTACTTAAAATCACCACTAACAAAATTGATTGTCCAGATCTGCTTTCCAAAATTTTTGTCCGAACCCCCAGACTGACCTTACGTAATAGCGCTCCCATCCATCTTCCCTCAGTGTCTTCGAACTACCGTCAAAATTCATTTCTTTTGCGTGCAAGCAGCAATTTTAATAGCGATTCGGCGAGACGTCTGCTAAATAGACAATTTTTTTTGTAACTGAACAATCTGTTTGCGAGCTAGTATTCAGGCCTATGAGTGTATGACCTTATGTGTTTTTTTATGTTCTGGCACCTACATGTGGAGACCTGTAAATGGCTTTTTGGTATTACTGTATTTTACTATCAAGTTAACTTTAGCTGTTGGTCTTCCTATTATTAATAAATAAATAAATAGACATCGTGTGTGTATCGTATCGTAAGTCGCCCTCATTGCAATCCCTATTTTAAGACCTTCGCAGCCGGTTCTTGCTTTACCATTTACCGCATTAACTCACCATTAGACGTGTCATTGAGGCCGATCTTCTCTCTAAGCATGTGAACTAGGTGGTCAGCAGTAGCGGCAGGCCCGAACACCAAGCCATGTTGTTTTCCGTCGAGCAACAAAACTCGAACGTGCATCGGTCGCCGCGCTGCAGCGCATAGTAATTCCTCTTTTGAAGGGGCGCCTAGACGACGCGGGACTTGCGCTGTGCTTAGAGCTACCTGGGGACAAACAAAGGAGGTTAAAATTTATAAAAGCTGTGGACTTATGACCTTTTGAGTCCTCCTTACCTCCGTTCCTCTATACCGCAGATGTGCTAATAGCAGCCTCCTGATGGGTTTGACTGGAGGCAAGGCGGCGCCCACGGCAACACTAATGTCGCATCTAAATGCTGCAATGCCGCACATAAATGCTGGATAATGGCTTCACATGGGAAGAAACTAACCTGTTCAGCTCTCCTAGCGAATTTGCCCTCTTCACCAGTATGCAGTGCAGTGCCTCTGTACCGCAGATGTGCCAGTAATAGCCTTCTGATGGGTTTGACGGGAGGCAAGGCGGCGCCCACGGCAGCGCATAGTAATGACCAATGCCGCGCCGATACGCGGGATGATGGCTCCGGGTGGTCTGTCGTCTGGAATAATAAGATTATTATATAAAAACTCTGATTACAGATTAAAGGCATAGAATAATTCTTTACAATGTATTGGTTGCTAGATTCTGAATTGAGGGATTACTTTTATAAGAAAACATACTATTCATTTTGAATCGGGCCTAGACACGTCTTTATGCATGCGACATGTTAATATCGCCTATCTGTTTGTAGTTTCGCTAGGTTGATAGTACCTGTTTCATGAGCTGCATGTATAATTCTATTAGCAGCGTATCCTTCTGCAGGCAGCGCTGCAGTAAGCTCTGCGCGAGCGCAACTCGATCGTCGCTGTCGCTTTCTTGGCTGCTCACGCTGTTGTTGTTCGCTAGGTTGGTAGTACTGCCTTGCTCTGATCCGCTTGTGGTTAACCCTGCGTGGGCCATTATGTCCTGTAAAGAAATGAATAGATAATTCCAATTCAATCCTTTGCAATGCGCCGAAACGGAATTTCAGATTAGTGTTGCGGGGATTTAATGGAGGCTACGGGAATAATAAGCTCTTAGGCAAAATTTGACGTGGCAGAACGAATTATTATAGCACTCGCCTACGCCGTAGCGTCTTGCTACGGTCGTAGCAGTTCACTTCTCCAGTTGCCGAGTGTCTCTTGTGGTTACCTTGAATATCTGCAGCGCGGCGACCTCCTCGGCCTCGTTGAGCTTGGTGAGGCTCTGCGGGAGAGTCCGCGCCCAGCTCCAGTAGGCAGGCGGGAAGCCCTTGTAGCATTCACCCTGGGTTTCCGCTAGCATGTCCACGCGGACCTTCTCCAAACGGTGTTTGCTTAGCCTGGCAAGAGAAATAGTTTTGGATAAAGACGAAACTTTATGAAAATTATGCACAAATTTTAATATTACAGAGAGTATACCATTCGCAAGACTGTTATTGTAACATTCCTTTGTCTGCGGCGCTAGTCACCTGCGCCGCCGCTGCGTCAATACGTCTTGACAGCCGCATACAAGGGGATATTTTTTGAGGAACCATATGAGCTCGACAGCGTGTATAACCAAGACTTACCTTCTCAAAGTATTCCTCAAGAAGTTCCCGGTTTGTTCCGTAGGCCGCCTCAGCATGCCCGAGTCTACTAACGCCCGGCGCGCGCTCTTCAACGCTCCGGCAAGCCTGGATCGTTCAGAGGCCGGCGCGGCGCGCCTTGGAGGCTCGTCGGCTAACCCGTTAGCTAGAACTGGGCTGTAAGCAGCCATTAGCCATGCTGCCTCGTTCTTTTGAGGAGATTCTAGGACGATGCATCTGTAAGATTTGTAGGTGATCAGTAAGAGAAGAGGTATCAACAGAACAGGAAACCGAGGAAAAACTGTTTTGCGCTAAATTGTTTGTGTGCAAGCGTCTTACTTCTGCATCACAATGATAAATATCCGTGTACGTTGTAATTAATTGATTCGGTCTACTCACGGTTATAATGTCTCACGACAGTCTCAATAATTCATAGGTTGCTAAAAATTTCGTAATATAGGATACGTGTGATCTTTGATAGTTTAGAACAGGAACAAATTAAACAACACAGGGAGACTTTTAGACGGTCTGACATTGCCTAAGTCTACTGGGTTCGAGGTCCCCACCTGTGCCCGTCGTGTTGTCCGTGGTGTGTAAGACTGATGGTGAGTCCGTTGTCCACGGGGTCCATCAGTAAAGCTGCGATGTTATTGTACGGGTACTCGGCTAGTACCACCTTGTCCGAAGGTCGAACTAGCACCACGCCTTCTGATCCCACTCCTAAAAGGACGTTGGGTCCTAAAATACACAGTGATTTTTAAATAAGGTTTGTAATGGGGATTAGGGGGTTAACAGCAAGAACAATAGCCATCTTTTAGATGAGCAAAGTCAGAGACCTCGTCAGGTAGGTTACCTTCAGTGATTCTGAGTAGTTGAGAAATCCTGTATTCGATACTTTAATTTGCATTCTGGCTAGATTTTGTCTGAATTTTATTTGCTGCAGGGTTTACTTCAAACCCTGCACTAAAAACTACAAAATATGGAGTTAGTCACATTGCGAATGGTAATAATCCTATACAGAAACCTAAATAGTTGCAAGTAAAAGAACTATAGAAGTTTACCATGAGCCCAGTATCCTTTGTAAGTGACGGGGAAGAGCGTGACGCCGTACAGCGGGTACTGCATGACGCACGACAAGTAGAGAGCCTTGGCGGTCAGCTCTGCGCGCCCCGCGCCGTACTGCCGGTGCGCCTGCGCAAGGATCGTCGCCTGGAACAAAGCGTTGCTTTAGCGAGGACTGGACTTTGGAAACAGAAGGACACTCATTAATTACTGATCTTTTTTGTGTTTATATTTCTAGAGGATTTGTTCCTTTCTTATATAATGCTCTTATCATCTCTCTTACCTCGAAGCGTGAGTAAGTGGAGTCAATACAATATAAGACGGATCGAAGATAGTCCCAGAATATAAACCAAAATAAAACCAGTGAACTGGCGCACCAGTCTTGCACATTTGGAATCTGTCCTAAGAAGCACATTTGCCACTCAAAGGTTTCGATTACCTGAGTATTTGGAATAGAATGGTTGCCCAATGAAGCATATTTGACCTGCAATATGTAATACCGACTTTGATTTTCATAGCACATGATCATTTATGAAGAGTTCCTGATACTCACCCATTGGTGCGCAGGTCTGGCCCTGGCGATCCTCTGCGGGAGGAACTGTTCGGGGTGCGAGTAGTAGGCCCGCGTGTGAGGG
Organism: Carpatolechia fugitivella; assembly: GCA_951230895.1. Lineage (NCBI taxonomy): Eukaryota > Metazoa > Arthropoda > Insecta > Lepidoptera > Gelechiidae > Carpatolechia > Carpatolechia fugitivella. The sequence continues at coordinate 4,553,676 of OX579662.1, forward strand.
GGTGGGGGGTTCGGGGGAGGTTCGCCCAATGAGACTTGGGCTTGAAGCCCCGCTAGCTGGAGGGCCACCTTCTCTGATACCGGGAACTCGTCCATCTACAAATAAATTAATAACGTTATTTTGTGTTTATTAATATGTTCAGAAAATGGCAGAAAGTAGAAGATGAGACGATAAACTTTTGCCCCAAGAACAGTCTCATAAGCAACAAAAAGTGTAGGGTATCATACGCGAAATGTGTGAGGTTGTCAGTTAATTGTTATTAGGAGTAACGCTTCTGATTTTGTCTTTAATTTCTTATAATATTGCCCAATAAGCTGCTTTTTCCGAGGCGTCCATTAGCTTCTTTGATAGCTTCTTCTTCTTCAGGGTGACGCATTTAGATGGGTCAATCAATATGAATAACCCTGGAACTAAGAAATTCTATCTGTTCTAAGGAACCATGTCATCGATTTTAGTGACAAGAAAAACTAGTCTTGACTATCACATCTTTCGGAGTGATAGTATTTGAAGATATATATATATATATATATATGTATAAGGTGCCCCGTTATTAGTGCCAAATATTTTCAGGGCTGAAAGTGAAAGTACTACTGATCTTCACTTCATAAAAAATGAGATCTATTGACTTGATTGGTTACCTAACCATAAAAAACATCACCCTCAACCAGCTGATTACTACATTTACAACAAATAGCACACTAGAATTTCAATCATGCACACACGCACGCGCCGCTGAGCTATTAGGGCATCTAGAGTAATGTGAGTGTACATGCAGAGGAAGATCTCTTTTTGTCATATTTTATGATTATTATTTTTGTTAGAAAAAAAAAACTTCGAAATATTTTTTCTACGTGATTAATATGATTACTTACTACATTCGGCCCAGAAAATATTTGACACTAATTACGGGGCACCTTACATTTACCTTGACGACGCTATGGACGGCCTGTGCGTATAACAAGGCGACTTCGACCGGGTCGTGCGGCAACTCCCGCCCGCCGCGGAACAGACGCCGCTTGAACACGAAGCGATTGTCCGCAGAACCGCCGCCGGGGCCTTGTTGCCTGTGGAAAGACAAGTCGTTAGCTCCGTGCTTCGGAAGGCACGTTAAGGTTCCGAATGCTATTATCAAAACTATTAGCCGGGAGAAATAAACCGATCGACTAGGACATCCCTATACAGTTTCATAATGTGTCACATCCCTAGTTCTTGTTTGTATTTTAGGCGGCTAGCGCGTATTGCAAGCATTTTATTATAATAATGTTAATAAACGAAGTAATTTTAGAGTTTTTAATACATAGTGGCCAAGGAATTATGGACGCTAACCTTGAAAGCGCCAGTATACCTATAGTATCCTCTTACTATAATATTCGTATGTGAAAAATTATACATAAATGCAAGAATTCTCCAGTCTCCAACCATTTTTGCCAAGCGCCCATTGACCGTTGCAAGTTCTCATGAAATAATACTAACATTTCCCAGGCCGCGATCACATCGTACAGATAGTGCGTCGCTCGCACGTGTTCCTCTTTCCCTCCTCTTTGCTGGTACACAGCCCAGCCGGTGCGGGCTTGAGGCCCGAGCCCTAATTTGTCAGCCAGACGAGCCGCGGCCGCAGCCGCAGTGTCCGCCGGATGCACGTCTATGGCTTTAGTGCGGCCGTCGAGGAAGAAAAAGCGGCACACTATTGTACCGAGGCGACGCATTGCCTAGAAGGTAAGATAAAAACTATTAGTATGATGAGGGTATCAGAGTTGTGATAGGGTTAGAATCCCGGCGGGTGCACAGTCAAAAGCATTTTGGCTATCTTCAGATTGAAGGTGTCAATCAATTCACCCTTTTGGAAGGCATGTCAGAGGCCGTTGGTAGTTCAATAACTGACGCCGGGGTTTGTACTGCCCATGTAAGTTCAGACCGCTTTACAGGGGTAGTGAGTTCGTTTAAGTCTCACAAATGAGAGAGGGAGATGGCTGCGTGTGTGTTGCTGAGTGTTAGCAGTAGTTTTGTCATCTTTAACAGGTTAAGATCAAGCATCACGCTGTATTGTCATATCGTAAGTGATTATTTTCTGGAGTGATGTGCAAGAAACTTAAGACGCGAAGTTCATTCACTGACCGCGATCTCCACAGTGCTGGGCGGCAGATGCCTCGGCGCGGCGCCGCGGCAGTTGTCGAGGCACCACTGCGCGCAGTGCGCGGCGCGCAGGCCGGCGCCGTCGCGCGCGCGCGCCCGCAGCCACGCGCAGTAGTAGCGCTGCAGGCCGCGCGCCGGCTGCCACGCCACGGCGCACAGGCACAGGATCAACCACACGCGCTCCGCCCACTCTTCTACTGGGCATTCCGTTATCTGTGGACCGATAGGATTTCTAAACATGTGCTGTAGTTTTACTGTAGCTTATTGATGAATTCAATCGAGCCTGATTCGCAGACAAAATAAGGCACACACTGGATTGCCTACTATTGTTATTAAAACCCATTTTATAAATTGATTGTTATAAAAGTTTTATTTTGAACTTGCTTATCTATCAAAGCATAGAAAGAAAAAATAATCGTGATATGGATTTGTCGAGAAACTTGGTTTTTAAATACCAACGCACATCAAATATTATTTTTCCAAAAACTACTTTTTTCCCCGGAAGGAGCCTATTCACTCTGGCTTTAAAGATTTTATGTGCTCGGAAATACATTACTTATAACAAATTAATTTGCTAAACAACGTTCACCCCAACCCAGTTATATCTGCAGCCTCACCTGTCTGACACACTGCACCAAGATTTCGTCCCTTAGTTCTTCTCGCTCCAGTCCTTTAGATATGAGCGCCTGGATCACTTGCGTCTCCTTATCCACAGTTAGTTCACCTCGCATGTAGCGGCAGAGATCCTGCAAACAAACTATTCATTGTACAAATTCTTGTATTCTTTCTTTGTTAATTTCCAATCTTTTAATAGGCAATTACTTGAGAAAACGCCATCGGTTTTCAAAAAGCCCTGGATACATTTATCTCAGAGAATTTACTGTAAAAACAAAACTGAAGCCATTTCTGACTTTTAAAAGATGCATGAAGTTAGAACCGAAACTAAGAGTATCTGTATACTGTTCACAACTTAGCCACCATACTTATGATTTTCATTTCAAGTTATACATCTGTATCGCCACTTGTATGAATGAATGTAGGTACGTATGTAAAGGGGACGTCTGTAAGGAGCGCAGACGGTGATCTGCCACTTACTCTGAATATGCTGACGGCGGCGGTAACGCTGTCAGGGTCGTGCAGTTGAATGTGCGAGGTGGGGATGTTGTTGCCCTTGTGGTAGACTATCATCTCTTCTTTGGTTAGCAGCTCCATTGACTTACTCTTGCGGGTAAGGGTCGCTATTATCGTTCCTGCAAGTGACAATTTCATTTTAACCCTTTGACGGCGTCAGAATTCCAGCACCTTTTTTTTGCCTAAATCAACTAAAATAAACATGCCATACAATAATCCACTCTGAACATTTCAAATAAAGCCTCAAATAGCCGGATGACGGATGCAAACATTCGAAGTTTTGTTTTGGTTTAGATTTAAACCATTAGCCGTCAAGGAAACATTCGGACAAGTGCAGAATTCGTATCTCCATCGAAGGAGGTCATTACAGAGTAAAAACAGAAGCAAGCAGAAATCTAGGTGTTTCTATGATAAGTTGTAAAGGTTTTTTGTAACAATCACACTAATATTAAAAATTGAAAGTATGCTTAAATGTTTGTTCCGCTTTTACGCCTAAACTACTAAACGGATTTGGATGAAATTTGGAATGGAGATGGTTTGTACCCTGGATTAACACATAGGATTTTTACGAGAAAATCTTACACAACGCGAGCGTAGCCACCGATGGACCGCTAGTATTAAAAATTAGAGGTTCATAATGGTAAGATTTAGTATTATTGTGCAAGAACTCTACCCTCAGGCGAGCGTGGATGGTCGTTGAAGTACAGCTTGGCGAACTCTGCGAGATCGCTAGGCGAGTCCGCGGGAGGGGTGGTGGGGGGCAGCGCAGACGAGGGGGGAGATGCCGATTCCATTTGATGTAGCCGCCTCTCCACACGTTCCTTTCGACGCGCGTTGCGTTCTGTACTCTGTGAACAAAAATCTCTTTATGATTATTCGATTCTAAACAACACCCTGAGTGAAAGAAGAACATAATTAATGTGGACAGAAGTGACGGTTGCTAGATTTCTATATTAGTTACGCTTACCGTAACTTCCTGACAAATAACGCAGTTGATGCACCAAATAGATAAATAAATAGTTTAATATTTGTCAGATCTAATTTCACTAAAAATGCAGCAGCGTTGTCTTTAAACAGGTTCAGATTAATTATTTTATCCATAGTCGTAATAACTTTGCAGGGCATTAACCCCTCGGTTAACCCTAACGATAACAATGGGATAAAAGATGGTGACATTATGAAATGTGATTAAAAAATTAAATTAAGTAAAAAATTTAAATAAAAAATTAAATTAAGATTAAAAAATTAAATGTTTATATACACAAACACGCTGGCCCAAAAAAAAAAAAAAAATAATAAAAAATAATAAATATAAATAAAAAAAAAATAATAAATATATGTTAATGTCGACCAACCCGCACTGGGCCAGCGTGGTCGACTAAGGCCTAATCACCCTAATTCAGGGTAGACTCGAGTCCCTCGGTGGGGACGTATATGAGCTGTTGATGATGATCGAAATAATGTTCAACAACTTACTGTAGAGTCTCCATTCATCATAGGCGGTGGGCTCAAGCAAGTGTCCATTGGTAGGGGAGGCGGCGGCGTGGGCGCCTTAGAGCCGCCACTCTGAGTGGACTTCTGTGACGTCATACTGCTGCTCATGCGCTGTGACGTCACACTGCTCGGCAGCGGCGGTAAAGGCGCTTCGGGCTCCGGGTCGGCTTCTTTGTCTTTGAATCTGCAGTGAAGTTTTGTGGTCAGAAGATAGGTCTACAATTTCAACTGCTAAATGACATGCTTAGTAAAAGTTTTGATATTGTAAGGAAGAACGTCTGAATTGCTTTCAAGACATATTACCAGCATTATCAATCAATACAAAGTTCAGTTTATGAGACCTTTTGTTACTATAGTAATCGCATCGTAAGAATGCCGTTCTGACAGCAGGCAGGAAATATGAAAACCAAATGGGTGCATAAGAGACAGAAGAAAAAATTTACGTGTATGACAGCTGTCAGGACGGCATTTCTATGATGCGATAGGTATAAGTCTAGTTATAATAACTTTGCGACGAGTGTAGGCAATGCTGTGCATGCAACGAATATCAACCTAGGATGCGTGGGACTAATACGTATATGAACTAGCCTACATGTTTTACAATAATTTATCAGCCATAACCAATGAACTACAAATAATAACCGCCAAGCAAAACCCGCTAAAACATAGCACCTAATTATGACAGACGACGACGACAACAGACACGATGATGATGTCGCTGCTGTACATTGAAGCTTACTCTCGACGTTCTTACAAACAGAGTCATATAAAACATCATTGTACCGCGTATTCGTGTGGTAAGGTATAGTTTTGCTTCTTTGGTATTCATTTGGTGGGGTCAAGTTTACGTTTCTTGACTATAGATAATTCGTAGGCCATAACTCACCCATTCTCCGGTGGCAGCAATGGCGGTGGCGGCGACATAGAAGTTTGTTCTTTCTCTTTCTCTTTGGTTTCTTCGGGCGGTCGGGGAATCACAGACTCGTAGATGGGCTCCTTCTTCCCGTTCACTATGGACAGCTTTCCGTTCGGAATCACGCCGTTTGTAAGCTCCGGTGGTGTTGTATCTGTAAATCCATATAAACAATTAAAATAAATGTTATATTATTTATTTATTATTAGATGCAATGGCCCCGATAAATGTTATATTCGGGAAGTCATGCTCGCCAGCTATCCTTTTCGTTTTTATGACCAATGAAAGAGAGGTGATGAATTCAGATGAATGAATGATATTATTTTGAATGAATGATAACCTAAAATAAAGCCGTAGCTATCAGAAAGAGATTTTTTAAGTGCTCACTAAAATTGTGCAATCAACGCAGCCATAAGGTTTAAATTCGATGTTTCACAGCTCTATTAGGATGGCCACCTCCTGTCCCTTTTTAATCTTTGAAAGGTGAAAAGGACGGACGAAACTTCTTTATTAAGTAAAAACAGTTTCACTAATTCCATTTTAATTTATCAAAACATTAAAAATGCTACTTTGCATTTGCGTAAACAATAAACATGCGTTTGTGAAAAGTATTCCATTAAGCGCTGTCTGGTAACAATTTAATTTTAAATTAACCATGAGCATTTATTTATGTCCTTGACATCAATAAAGGATATCTTATACTGTTGTGTCCTTGACATCAATAAAGGATATCTTATACTGTTGTATTGTAAATTAAACTTGGAAAGCAAAAGACGATACATGTCCGTAAGAGCATGATTTACATGTTTTTAGTATTGTTGGCGGAGGCGGTAGGATGTTATAATATGACGTCATCGTAGCTTCACCTTTGGCAGTGGGCGGTGGGGGCGGCGGTCCAGCCGGCTCGGGCAGCGCGGGGGGCGGCGGGGGAGGGGGCAGCACCGGAGACTCCGCACTGCCCTCGGGGGGAGAGATCTCCATGCATTCCGGGGGCAAAGGGGGCGGCGGCGGTAGGATCAGCGATGACGTCATCGCGTCGCCGTTCGACATTGGTGATATTCCTTTATCATAGGATAAGATACAATATTTAGATTCATGTAAATAGAACACGTATCGTTCAATAATTAAATAGAACACATTAAATTCTTAACAATTTCAGTTATTCACCAAAACACTGGCTACAGTATGATTCTATTCAAAGTGACGTATTTAAATGGCTACCCTATGTGAACACTAGCGCCACATCGATAAAAAAATCATTTAGTGAAAACACAAAATATAAAAAATCTGTACGATCAAGTCAAAAGTATTTTGAAGTGTAGATATTCAAGTATTTTTTCAAATAAGATTTTTTAAATGAGATATCTGTAACTAGTTTATTGAATTTAATCAATTCTAAAATTGATAGTCCAGATTTTTGATATTTTGTGTTTTCATAAGTTATGATTATTTTTTATCGATGTAGCGCTAGTGTTCACATTAGACCCTTTCAAGTTGGAACGTTCATGTATTAAAAGGACAAAAATCCATTGCGATATACAATCGACTTCATGGATAGATATTGATCTGTCATTTGTTGCTGTACTTCGACTAGCCCGTACCTTTGACCCCGTTCACCGACGATGTCATGGATGACGTCATGCTGCGCGGCATCATGGGCGGCAGCGGCAGCGACGACGGCGGCGACGGCGTGAGCGCCTCAGACGGCGCGCCGTCCGGCTTGCGCTGAGCCTCCGTGTTGTCACTGTTTAGCTCGTTCATCTCTGACGCTAGGACGTGCTCCAACTGTAACAATGTTTACATTTGTAGCTCCAACTACGTCATCGCACGAGGTCACTTTCCAACCCGCTCGCACTCATATGCGACTATTGCACTATCACCGACACGTTGTCAATTTATTCATTTATTTATCGGGTTACATCTCTGAAATTTAATATAGAAACAATGCAATTTTCAAGAACAATGCAAAAGCCGAATTTTAATTGTGCGACTACCATTGAATAACCATCTTGGCTTATGCAAATACAGATGTACATAAGAATCTTCCTGAAAAATTCTGCTAAGATTACCATCAGGAACCTTAGCTAGGATGTTACCTCATGATGCAGGTCATCAGCCAGTCTCGCCATGGAGTCTCCAATCTCTGCGATGGTGGGTTGGTGCGACTGTCCGTCAGGCGCTCCTCGTTGCGTCGGAACCTCTGCTAGGAAGTCGAACAGATTGTCCAGGTTGACAGAATCCGCGCGGGTCGCAGTGACGGGTAATCCTCGCAGCTGATCTGCCATGTTTTCAAGTTCTGCGCGCTCTTGGTTCGCTTTTTCGGCCAGGCTGGAATGCAAAAATGCAGTTTTTAAAATTGATAATTAAGCGGAAAGGTTTTCAATGCCGGACTAACGCCTCCCTGCAACTAGTGACTTTATAGAGGCTAGTCATACTGCTTTTTTAGGTATGGAAAACCTGGTTTTGGCTGTAAATGACGTCCAACAGTTTTTACAAGTAACGCACCTGTTCCTCTCCTCCCTCAGTTTCATCTCCTCGTTGACTCTCTTCATTTCCCGGAGTGCCGCAGCCACCTCCCTGGCGAAGGCTCCTCTCAGGTGCCTCTGTAGAGTGAGCGCCGATCGTCGAAGCCGTAAGAAATGTGCGCGCTCCTTCCAGCCTCGCCACGCGGATTGCAGGACTATCACCGCGTTGCGCCATTGTAGGTACTGGCGACGTTTCACGCTGCCTTTGTACCACTGGGGAATAATTTCGCAATATGAGTCACTTCGTATTATCACTAATCCTAACCAGCATAAGTAACTACCAATCGATATGGCGGGGGAGTGGAATCTAAGAGTTAAAGATGAGATTCATAGATCGAACGTCGTCAAATAGACAATCAAGGAGTAACAAACTGGACAACAAAATATAGCGAATATACTTCGAAAGTCTCAAAATGTGAGGAAAATGGACGTAACACTTACATTGAATCATGGAAAATGTCATCTACATATAGATCGCGCGCGATCTGGATGCAGCTCCGATGTATATGACTACAGCCATGAATAAACTCAGACCTCGCGCGGAAAGTGAATCTGGTTATGACCACGTTTATGTGTTTCGAATTTACATGTACGTTTATTCGACGCTTTTACTAGAAAGAAGTCATATTAAAAAATGGTCACTGACCGCCTGCACGAGTATACGTACCTTCTGCTGCTGCAGTGTTCTGCAGCAACGCGGACCGTTTGACTTCCAGCGGCGCTTGCACCAAACTCCGCATGAAGATCTTCGAGTGGCCGATCTGCCAGTCGTCGTACGTTGTCTTCTACATTAACGTACCTTGTGGATCCTCAGCGCAGAAGACTGCAGCAGCGCGGACTATTTGGCTTCGAAGGGCGCGTGCACCGAGCTATGCATGAAGATCATCGAGTGGCCGATCTACCAGTTGTCGTACGGAGCTTTTAGGCGTCTTTTTCTATATAAGACCAGTTCTGGATTCGATCGCTTATTTACAAGACTATTTCTAACGAGGACCATTTCTGCTTTTGTCCAGGAGCGCTCACGTTGTTTTCTGTCTTCTACATAAACATACCTTCTGAATCCTCAGTGCAGAAGACTGCAGCAGCGCAGCCCGTTTGGCTTCGAGCGGCGCGTGCACCGAGCTCCGCATGAAGATCTTCGAGTGGCCAATCTGCCAGTCATCGTACGGAGCGCTCACGAGACCCAATATGCATCTGGGAATAATAATTTCAAGTCTTTTAGATAGATGATGCCTTGTCTGACATTGGCTATATTAGGAAGACTTTCACTACAGGTATCATGGTCGTTTCTAAAATGGCGAGGTGTGATTGGTGGCACTAGATATAGTAGCAGAATATGATAGTGCACAATGAATTCGCGCTATACAAAGAGAGGTATTGCCACGCGGTAGTGTCTAAGGGAAGAAACGATATCCGAAAAGGATACCTATAAAGTGACGTCACATATCTTACTTAGCGTCCCTGGAAGTAAGGCACGGGCAGGTGGACTGGGTAACCGTCAGGATGTAGTGACGTCATAGCTTACTCGACTAGGGGGTTGCAGGGGCGGGGGTGTGGCAGTAAGCACCGGTGGCGCCCCTGGAAGTAAGGCACGGGCAGGTGGACTGGGTAACCGTCGGGATGTAGTGACGTCATAGCTTACTCGACTAGGGGGTTGTAGGGGCGGGGGTGCGGCAGTAAGCACCGGTAGCGCCCCTGGAAGTAAGGCACGGGCAGGTGGACTGGGTAACCGTCGGGATGTAGTGACGTCATAGCTTACTCGACTAGGGGGTTGCAGGGGCGGGGGTGCGGCAGTAAGCACCGGTAGCGCCCCTGGAAGTAAGGCACTTAACCGTCGGGATATAGTGACGTCATAGCTTACTCGACTAGGGGGTTGCAGGGGCGGGGGTGCAGCAGTAAGCACCAATAGCGCCCCTGGAAGTAAGGCACGGGCAGGTGGACTGGGTAACCGTCAGGATGTAGTGACGTCATAGCTTACTCGACTAGGGGGTTGCAGGGGCGGGGGTGTGGCAGTAAGCACCGGTGGCGCCCCTGGAAGTAAGGCACGGGCAGGTGGACTGGGTAACCGTCGGGATGTAGTGACGTCATAGCTTACTCGACTAGGGGGTTGCAGGGGCGGGGGTGCGGCAGTAAGCACCGGTAGCGCCCCTGGAAGTAAGGCACGGGCAGGTGGACTGGGTAACCGTCGGGATGTAGTGACGTCATAGCTTACTCGACTAGGGGGTTGCAGGGGCGGGGGTGCGGCAGTAAGCACCGGTAGCGCCCCTGGAAGTAAGGCACGGGCAGGTGGACTGGGTAACCGTCGGGATGTAGTGACGTCATAGCTTACTCGACTAGGGGGTTGCAGGGGCGGGGGTGCGGCAGTAAGCACCGGTAGCGCCCCTGGAAGTAAGGCACGGGCAGGTGGACTGGGTAACCGTCGGGATGTAGTGACGTCATAGCTTACTCGACTAGGGGGTTGCAGGGGCGGGGGTGCGGCAGTAAGCACCGGTAGCGCCCCTGGAAGTAAGGCACGGGCAGGTGGACTGGGTAACCGTCGGGATGTAGTGACGTCATAGCTTACTCGACTAGGGGGTTGCAGGGGCGGGGGTGCGGCAGTAAGCACCGGTAGCGCCCCTGGAAGTAAGGCACGGGCAGGTGGACTGGGTAACCGTCGGGATGTAGTGACGTCATAGCTTACTCGACTAGGGGGTTGCAGGGGCGGGGGTGCGGCAGTAAGCACCGGTAGCGCCCCTGGAAGTAAGGCACGGGCAGGTGGACTGGGTAACCGTCGGGATGTAGTGACGTCATAGCTTACTCGACTAGGGGGTTGCAGGGGCGGGGGTGCCGCAGTAAGCACCGGTAGCGCCCCTGGAAGTAAGGCACGGGCAGGTGGACTGGGTAACCGTCGGGATGTAGTGACGTTATAGCTTACTCGACTAGGGGGTTGCAGGGGCGGGGGTGCGGCAGTAAGCACCGGTAGCGCCCCTGGAAGTAAGGCACGGGCAGGTGGACTGGGTAACCATCGCGGCGAATGCGGACGATCTCGTTCATGCCCAAGTAGCGCAGTTGTTCCAGGACCAGCTTGTCGGTGTATAGACCCGCTTCTTTGTTCTCGTTCGGCTTTATGCAGCGGACGTACCTGGAAGGAATAGTCATGTATAGTTCCTGTGAAAGCGTCGGTGATAGTGGCTAGAGTCAGCGGCGGCTCTAGCCGCCGCTGACTTCCATCTGCGTGACACGAGTTCGATCCTCACTACGTGTGTGTTTCGAATTTATATGTACAGTCAACTGACTAATTAGCTGACCCCCCCCCCCCCCCGCTCGAAACCGATTAAGTTTTCTTGGGTAATTGTTTTTGCTTTATCATGAAATTTCGTATAATTGTGCGGGTTAATAAGCTGTACGAGTATATAATATGTTATGTAAAAATATAAATAATCACCTGAGAAAATCTCATCGGTTTCGAGCGGGGGTGGGGTTAATTCATCAGCTGACTGTACGTTTATTCGACGCTCTTGTGGTCGACTAAGGCCCTAATCGCCCTAATTCAGGGTACGCTCGAGCCCCTCGGTGGGGACGTATATGAGCTGTTGATGATGATTAGCATTTACGAAGTCAGTGAGAGAGAAAAAGATACTGGTGCATTCAAGGTTATGGCTCTTAGAGCGAGTTTTTAAATAGTAACAAAAATTAAACACTTATTACGACCAAAAATTTTCTCAAAGCAACTATGTTTGATATTTTGGTGTGTTGAATAGTGATTATAATAATTTAATCTCTGAAGCTCTTAGGGGACAATGCGATGTCCAAACATTGGAGCCAATCTGAGGATGTATGACGAATCGAGTTAAAAACAATGGATACAACTAAGCTGTTATCTGAATGAATGTTAAAATTAATATTTAGATTTCGTACCCTAAAAGGAAAACCTAAACTCAGACCACTCCAGCTCCCGCTGCATGACTTCCGTTGAGAAAATAATCCGCGCGACTTTTAAAGTGACCGCCAATAGTATCAAAGTCAATGTCGCGCGAAGATAAGAACTACACTATTGGCGGTTACCTTTTATGTCACGCGGTTTATTTTATCGCGTGACGTCACGCACGGGGTCTGGTCTATAATAAAAAAAATATCGTCCTTTACACTTACCAAACGTCTGTAGCTTGCAACATATCGACGAGCGACTGCAGCTGCGCTCTGAACGTGTCGACCACCGTCGGCCTCCCTTTGGACGTGCCGCGCTGCGTTGTGCTAGTTGAATTGGGACTCGACAGTGACATGTCCTACAACAAACATAAAAAAAGAATTAGATCAAATAAAACACCAATTCATCAAAAATATTACCCTCTTTTTCAAAACCGCAAATAACTGTAAAATTGAGTGTCACTCAATATGTTTTACATGTTACTAAACGTGAGGAATTCCTTACGATAATGTCTTTCTTCGTTCTGGCAGCGGCCGCGCTTAATGTGCCATATCATAAGTGTTATTTTTTTTTAAATAACGCCTAAATGTACGAAGTCCGAACTCTATACTGACCTGTCCAGGCGGCGCTAATTCCGCCACATAATCAGCTAGTTCCCTCACGAAGGGATTCTGCGAGCGGCTCAGATGGTCTATAAACGCGTCTTGTTGCGTGTCCCTGTTCTTGTCCACGAAGCCCTGGACGCTATACGTGACGGCGCCCGCGTAGTGCTGGACGCCGAACTCCTCTTCCCACTTCCTGCGGGAGCCCTTCACGAAGCTCTGGTGTTCGCCGAACTCGCCTTGAATGTTCGTTAGGTACGCTCCGTCTGAGCCCTGGAAAAATAAGTCTCCTCAATTAAATCCAACCACTCAAAAGTTTTTCTCCCTTGTTCCATACACACAAACACAGACACCCCCACATGATGGAGGGGAGAGAGGCTAGTGGACTTCCGATCCCAAGCACTCATCTGCGTAGGGCTGGCTCCCTCTCTTCCATCCTTACACTCACTACACAATCACCCTCCACATACACAGCACATACACCTTTACCCCCCCACACCCCGAAATATATTACTATGTATATAATATATTACTATTAATTTTATATAGAATATTTTTTTTTGTATCGATTAAAAAAAAACTCCCTACCCTTGATAAAATGTAATATGTGATCTTCGTACTTGGCTATGTATAATTTGAATGTCAATTATTCAAGATATGTTTATGTGCTGTGAAGTGTCACTAATAGTTAGTTAGTTGGTGGGCTCCCGTTTCCGCAATTAGACTCTAAATTGGTCCGTTTTACGTTCGGTTTTGGCTGGTTACTCCAACCAGCCCAGCTCCTTCCAGAAGCTCAGAAGCCTCCTGGGACTGTCACAAGCTTCGCGGAGCGACCCCACATTCTGGAGGATTTTTGCCCGTTGGTCAGTCAACCCTACGCATTCCAGGACTACGTGGGTGACCGTTTCTTCTGCTTCCAGACATCCTCTGCATAGAGGGCTGTCCGTCGCGCCGATGGTGAATAGGTGTTTATTGAGAGGTATGTGACCTGTTAAACTGCCAAACTGCCTACAACTATTCGGAGGTTTTTACGGTTTAGGCTGAGAAGTCTGTGTGTTAGTCTCGGCGATAGTGTTGGGATCACCGCCTTCGACTGTCTGCAGCTTGTTAGACTAGCCCATTGGGCGTTGTGTTCGTCCCGGGTAATGTTGCGCAGCCACGTTCTCAGTTGGCTGAACGATATCGGCAGGAGAGGCTCAGGGCCCAACACCGGAGCCTCCGATCCCCTTCTTGCCAGTTCATCAGCCGCATCATTACCCAGTGATCCGCTGTGTCCTTTTATCCATTGAAGGATGACCTTATTCCTTGCACATGCTCGTTCTAAGGCTAAGTGACATTCGAAGATAAGAACTGAGCTGCAGATGTTGCCTCGAAGTGCTTGGAGCACAGCCATGCTGTCGGAAAGTATTCTGATGGTGAAATCTTCAACCTCCCTTCTTAGGATGGCGGTGGCTGCCTCGGTAATTGCTACACATTCACATTGGAAAATAGAGCTATAATCGCCTAAGGCCAGTGATATTCTGATGTTTAAGTCTAGTGAAAATACCCCTGCTCCGGTTCCCAGACTCCATTTTAGACCCATCAGTGTATTTTCTTAGTTCATCCGTGCCTGAATGATCTTTACTAGCTTTAGATAGTTGGATTTCGTAGTTCTTGGTGAATATGTAGGTTTTGGGGATCCTGTCGCATGGAGCTTGGCACATTGGCATAGCATAGCATCTCTCCAGAGTGCCGCGACATGGCCGTCCTGGTACATCCTTTCGCCCGAAAGTTTTAAGCGAAGGGCCGACATCCTCGCCTCATGTTGGATCCATAAGTCCAATGGCCTAAGTCCTAAAATAATTTACAAGGCGGCTGTCAGGGTGGTGCGCATACTGCCCGTGACTGCTGTGCAGGCAAGTCTTTGAAAGCGCTGTAGCTTGGATTTGACGGTAATTAGCTTGGTCCTGGGCCACCAAGCAATGGCACCGTATGTGATTATAGGCCGTATAACAGAAGTATATAGCCATAAGGTGATCTTCGGCGATAGACCCCAGGATTTCCCGACGAGTCTTTTACATTGCCAAAAGGTGATGCAGCAAGCTTTTTGTAGCTTGTGGTCAATATGCTTATTCCAGAGCAACTTACTGTCAAGTGTCACTCCCAGGTACTTGACTTCATTGGTCAGGTAATAATAATAATAATAATAAGACCTAAGAATATCAGCAATGGAAAATGGAGATCTATATAAATATTTAGGTATACACCAATCAAATATAATAAATCACATGCAATTAAAGAAAAACTTAACAACAGAATACATCAGACGAGTGAGTGCCCTATGTAAAAGACAACTATCCTCGAGAAATCTCTTCAAAGCGATAAATACATACGCCATCCCAGTCATGACTTATTCATTCGGCATAATAAAGTGGTCAAAAACCGATATTAACCATCTGGAGATCAAAACTAGGACAACGCTTACCAAATATAACTATCTGCATCCTAAGTCAGCAGTCGAAAGGATGACTACAAAAAGGCAGCATGGAGGTCGCGGCTTAGTTGATTTGAACATATTGTGGGAAAATCAAATAAAAAATATTAGAGAATTCTTTTACACAAAATCTGAAACCAGTAAGATACACTTTGCCACAGTAGAATCCGATGACAATTTCACCCCTTCACCCCTTTGAATCTGAAACAGAGAGAAAAACAATTTAAAACTGCACAAGAAAAAGAAAAGGAAAAAGTAGAAACCTGGAGGAAAAAAGAGTTACATGGGAGACACCTAACAGCCCTCGAACAACCTCATATAGACCGTGAAGCATCAAATGCGTGGCTTAAGCTGGGTTATCTGTTTCCAGAAACAGAAGGATTTATAATAGCAATACAGGATCAAGTTATTAAAACAAAAAATTACAAAAAATACATACTTAAAGAAAATATACAGAATGATAAATGCCGAAAATGCAACAGATTACCAGAAACTATACAACATATAATTGGTGCGTGTCCAACTTTAGCTCAGAACGATTACACACATCGCCATAATCAAATCGCGCATTATATTCATCAGAAATTAGCTATTAAATATAAACTCATATCTGACAAGAACAAGCCATATTATGACTATATACCAAAACCTGTACTTGACAATGTCAATTTTAAAATTTATTTCGATCGTGCCATTCTCACCGACAAAACCATCCATTTTAACAGACCAGACAACGTTAGTTAATAAAAACACTAAAACAGCATATCTTATAGACGTTACTATCCCTAATACCCATAATATACAAAAGTCAATAACCGAAAAAATCAATAAATATACAGAGCTAAAAGAGGAAATTCTCAGGATCTGGAATCTGGACAAAGTATATATCGCACCAGTAGTACTTTCCAGCACTGGTGTAATACCAAAACATCTGCATCACATTCTGAAACTTTTAGATCTTCCACCCAAAACATATAGAACGATGCAAAAAGCCGCAATTTTAAACACTTGTCGCATTGTCCGCAAATTTCTATCATGCGACATCGACCTGAATTTATCTGTGGCGACGTCGTTTGTCAACAGCAACGAACAACAGTCGACTTCAACTCCGGTGACCCTTGGCTAATAAACCCGCGTCACCGGTAATTTTACCCCGTAAAAGGGAGAAAACATTTAAGAAAAATAAATAATAATAATAATAATAAAAACCTTTATTTCGCTCCCACAACAGTATATAGTTAGGTAACATTGGAACAGAAACCTTATATAACAATACAAGTTCAAACGGTAGTTACTGATTGTGAGAGTCAGGAACTCAAACTAGGAAACCCCGTGCTATGAGTCCCAGGCTCCCCTCTCTCGGAAAAATCAATTTGTTTGCAGATCGAGCTATTTTGTTGGTATAGCTCGGTATTGAATAACTTTGGCAGTCTAAGCTGACCTAGGCTGTGTTTGTTTGTGAACATTATTAGCTCTGTTTTAGACGGGTTGACAGTCAGGTTGTGCTTGCTACACCATCGTTCGACAACCTTGAAGGCTGATCTGGTGAGATCGCATAGCACATTCTCAAAAGGTCCTCTAGTGAGAATGGCTAGGTCGTCCGCAATAATAAATAAATAAAATTTAAAAACCGGAACAAATCTACTCGGTTGCATTTACCAAATCTATTAATAACTGTCTTTTGATAAGAGAAACTAATTAGAAAAATATGGAGAGTAGCTTTCTCTTTCCGGTAAACATCTGCGCCTCGGACCACCCACCCACTGGACACCGCATTCTGTATATTTTACTAACTAACTAATTACGAAAAAAGTGCGGTGCACACGCGGGGAGCACGTCGTGATTGGTTCATCTCGCTTACGCTGGTCGAAACTGAAGTGGGCCGCGAGGTATTGGCCGCCCAGAGATATTTATATGTGCAAATGCACCTATGCGTTTCGGAAAGTAGCGCCCGGACATGTGGTGTCCAGTGGGTGGTTGGTCAGTGATCTGCGCAATAGAAGGAGTAGATATAAGAAAAAAAGCGATACCTCCTCCGTCCGATATTCGTTTACAAAATTAAATCGCATTTTGGGGATTGTACCTTGGGCATGTGACATTGTTCGCTCAATAATTTGAGCAAACTCCTAGGCGGTTTCTCCAGTAGCTCCAGACACGCCGAATTATCCGTGAACTGAATTTGACTATACTTTATTCCTTCTTGTTTGTACTGAAACAGAAAACGAACAGCAACTAACATTATCTGAAAATAATAATGACGCATTAAATTTTTGCACAGGTTCTTACTTCACTTCACAAGGTCGTAATTTGGCTAGAGAGAACAGAACTAATAATATAATAATAATTAATATCTGGGGACATCTCACACACGGCCATGTGATCCCAAACTAAGCAGAGCTTGTACTATGGGTATCAGACAGCTGGTATACAATACTTAAATAGATAATACATACTTAACAACACCCAGACACAAGGCAAACACAAGTGCTCATCACACGAATGTTTGCCCTGGGCGGGATTCGAACCCGCGACCCTGTGCTTTGCAGGCAGGCGTACTACCAACTAGGCTACGGGGCCGTCTAAACAAACAGGTACTCCGAATCAATACATTATCATTTCATAGGTAGCTAATATTATACTTATTGGGAGACAAGGAGTTAGCTATGAACACGGAGCAGACGGCTATAAATGAAAGATCGGATTACAACTAAGTCTTAAAACAGTCCTTCAACTAATAGAACAAAGAAAAAGCCCTCACAATCTCCTGTTCCAGCGCAAACACGTAATTATTGAAGAACATGTGCAGCTTTTCGTTGGCGTAGTTGATGCACAGCTGCTCGAGCGAGTTGGCGGCGAAGTTCTCGAAGCCGAAGATATCGAGCACGCCCAGCGCGCGCGGCGCCTCGCGCCCGGGCGCCGAACAGCTGTTCACGTGGCGCACCAGCCACGCGAACGTGCGCGAGTACAGGGCGCGCGCCATCGCGTGCCGGTTCTCGCGGGCCTGGGGGGAGAAACGGTTTTGTTATATAACTTGATACTTGTAGCCTCATGCCTTCCGTCAGCAAATAAGTATAACAAGATAGTCCAATGCAAGATATTAAACAAATAATTTGGGAGACGGTCAGCTTGACGTCAGAAGGGGATCGGACTGTTCCTAAATTTACTATATTTTATTTTTAAAATATAGATCAGTAGCAGACGATTCGCAAAGAAAAAAACAGAATCGGTTGAAAAACGAATTTAAAGTGATTTTTTAAAGTTTCAATATGTCTGTCTCTTACAAAAACGATTTTTGTATGGAGATTATAAGGCGTTACTAACAAATAGGCGGGTCCAGACCAAGCGAGCAGCCTCGCGCGCGGCGGGCTTCGCGCGAGGCTGCTCGCTTGGTCTGGACCCGCCTAATGACGTCACAAGTGGGTATGTGTCTCTCTATGTGGGTAGTGTGGGTATGTGTTATAAAAACATGTGTTTTGGAACTGGCTCCACTCCTGACAATTTTAATAAATAAATCTTTTATGGATGGTAAGTTTCCAAAATCCCTAAAATTGTCCATAGTAAGACCTTTGTTTAAAAAAGGAGATAAGAATCTCGCTCAAAATTATAGGCCTATTACTCTCATACCAGTATTAGCAAAAATATTTGAAAAGGTGTTCTATAAGAGACTATCCAGTTTTTGCACAAAGTTTAATTTAATCCGAAAAGAGCAGCATGGATTTCAAAAGGGGAAATCCACGTCACTGGCATGCTTTAGAATAGTACGCCAGATCTCATCCTTTATGACTAAACGCATACCGGTTTCTATGGTATTGTTTGACCTGACCCGAGCGTTCGATTACGTTTCTCATGAAATTTTGCTTAGGAAACTAGAACTGTATGGAATACGCGGGCATGCACATAACTGGATAAAGAGTTACCTGAGCGAAAGAATTCAGAGAGTAGAAATTGAAAAAATAAATAAGTACGAAACTCTGACTACCTATAAATCAGATTGCTGCGTAAATAAGTTCGGTGTGCCACAAGGCGGTATTCTTGCCCCTTTGCTGTTCATCCTGTATTTAAATGATCTGCCATCTATTACCAAGTACCCGTGTACTTTATTTGCGGATGACATTTCAGTAATAATTAATAAGTCTCAAAACAATGACTATAATAAGCAAATTAATGACACAATAAGTAGTATAATAAATTGGTTAAAATGCAACAATCTACATGTTAATATTTTGAAAACAAAATTCATACAATTTATAAATAAAAATGGAAAACCTTTAAATTTAAAAGCAGTCCATGATACTCAACCTATAACGGAGGTAGCTACGGCAAAATTTTTAGGCATAACCCTGGACGCCCACTTGACTTGGAAGGATCACGTGACGGAAGTCTGTAGTAGAATCAACAGATTCACCTATGCTCTATACCGCCTCAAAATTATTGGTAATACAATGACGTCTAAAATGGCATACCACGGTTATGTAAGTTCAATATTGAGATATGGTCTTGTGCTATGGGGGAATTCAGTTGACATGAGCCGTGCGTTTTTAATTCAAAAGAAATGTTTGAGAGCCATGTGTGGGGCTGGTCCCCTGGATTCCTGTAAACCACTTTTTAGAAAACTGCATCTACTCCCGTTGCCAGCAATGTACGTTTTAGAAATAGGTAATTTCGTGAAAAATAACCTAGAGTTATTCACGACCAAAAAAGAGACCTGCTCTTTCTCGACAAGGTATCCTGATAGGTTAGTGGCTCTACAGGGCACAACGGCATGCTTTAAAAAAAACTGCTACAATATGGCTGTGAAAATCTTTAATAAAGTTCCAGGACATATTAAGAATCTGCCTGCAACTAAATTTAGAAACGCGTTTTACAATTTTTTAATGGAGCGATGTTTTTATAGCGTTGAGGAATATTTAGAACATAAGCACAAAGATTAGGTTAAGATTGACATTAATAATTATTCATAAATGACATGCATGCAATCATTGTTTATAATTCTAATTTTTAGAAATATCTTTTTTAATTTACTTAATAAATTTTGCATACCAAGTAATTTACTGGTTAAGTGTGTGATACTACCAAAATGTAACAACTCTGTAAAAACCACATTTAGTGCAAATAAAGCTTCTATTTCTATTTCTATTTCTGTCTAATCTTGAATTTCAAACCTTTATAACTCGGTCAATTTTAAAGATAGAGCAAAAATTCTTCTAGTGTTCGATAGCAGGTTATCGCCTACGCTCCTATCATCATTTATTCAAAACATTTTGTTCATCATCATGCTATTCACCTTTCACTCGAAGTAAAGAAAATGATGGGACAACCCTAAGTTGAAGCGTCACAGTCAGAATCGTTATGTCCCTTCCGACGCATAATGACTTTGTCGTTATGACAGAAGCAATTCAGCGAGAGCTTGGTCTTCGACTTCAAAGTTAATGATAATGATTCACAACTTACCTCATGTAACCTGAGCGGGATATCGGTGACGTTCCCCCGCACGTTGATCTGTCGTTCGAGCAGCACTCTCTTGGCCGTGGGCAGTGCTAGGCCCAGCAAGTTGGCTACTGCATCCACCGCTTCCGCATCTTCTGCTGCTAATGTAGTGCGCTCACCGTCTACGTCCTGACAAAATAATAAATCGGATTTGTAATACTGTGGGAAAACAACATACGCGCGATGAATGGGTAAACCAGTAACGTCCCTTTCAATAGAATCCGACAATAATGTAAATAAACCAATTTAAACACGATTACTCCGTAATTACTTACATTTGAGTATCAATCCTGATCATATTCACATTTCAAGGAACCATACATTATAATCATTTCGCCCCCTATTAACTTCTATATCAAAGTTATTTTAATAAAAAATACTCGGACGACAAAACTTTCAATAATTTGTAAAACTGCCATATTAATTTTTTACTCATAAAAGTCTTGCTTGTCTTTGGAAAGTTAGTGTCAAAAAATTATCTTGTTTATTGCCGGATTCTATTGATCCCTTACCTTAAATAGTAGTCGTTTAGCCAGAGGAATAGATTCTATAAGTATAATAGTACTATAAGAGGTGTACCAGAGGTAATAAATAGGAAAGGGTCATTGTGAAAGTTGACTTTCTTTTTAATGCCATAACAGTAATTTAAATGGAATATTAAGGCAAATCATAAGGTAATCAAATTAAGTGTAAAATTAGTCGCAGTTCCACTTTCGGCGTCGTCGCTGTCACTTTCCATCAGGCGAGACTTTGCATAGTCAACTACCCAATTTATAAACTACGTCGTTATGTTCAAGTGAACGATACGACCCGCCAAAAATACCACCACCAAAAAACTTACCTGAAACTGTATATTTCCCAGCCACAGCACAGCAGCTAACACCTTGAACAGTCCCTCGCACATGTGCGGCGGGACCTGCAGTACAGTCAAGGCCAGCTGGAGAGCCTCCAGCTTTCCCTGCTCTCCTGCCTTCCCGACGTATGCATCCTCGTCTTCCGGCCGAAGGTAGGTGAACTTCACATCCTCCCGGAGTCTCAGAGCGGCGCGGAGTTCTGCGTTGTGCTGCAACGGTGTCATGTTAGATTTTAGGACGAGTGTGAAGTCGCCAATGTCAAATTTCATCCTCTTCAAAGTTTTCCAGCATGTCAGTCAATAGTGAAATAGCTCCATTTTAGGTATACATGACGTCATGAAAGGGTCTTAGAAAAGCTTCCTAATAAACGGTGTATCACAATAACGTATTTACAAGAGCGCAACAAGACAAGGTATGCGCGCGAGAATTTCTCTTTCTCTCCGTAAATATTTAAGTGCGAAACCATCACATAAACAGGGTCTGTAGAAATATTTACTTACCTTAGCTCCTTCAACCAGCTGGTAGAAGACATGGTAGTTGGTTTCCCTGGGAGAAGGGCCGGTGATCCGAGCCCGCTCCAGCAGGAAGTCCCTGAGCACCGCCCCTCGGATCCCGCCTCGGTGGTCCAGCCGCACTTCCACGAACTTGCCGAACCGAGACGAGTTGTCGTTGCGCACTGTTTTCGCGTTGCCTGGAAAGAAAGGGATCATGAATCCTGCGCAACCGATCTGTAGTCACACCAACACACACTTGAAGACCGAGAAATGACAAAAACAACAGACGGTTACTGTTCGACACCTATAGATACCTATAAGGATACAAAATGTGTACCTTTAAGAGGAAAAGAGTAAAATCAACACTAAGTTGGGTTGTTAAAAAATATCTAGCTTACTATATACAAGAATATTAATGGATTTATTACTTGTAGGCGCGAATGATGCATTTTTACACATAACGCATTCTTGTTTCGTGTTAGGGTAGCTATCAGGCCACAGGGGTATTAAAAAGGCCGCGATCAGATGATTCCGTAACCATGACGCTTTTATTATGCCCTTCCGTTCTCGCCACCAGGGTTGTGAGAAAAAGATGGTCCGATAAATGTATAATCTATTTGAAGATACGTATGTTGTATGAGTGGACTTACCAAAAGCTTCAAGGACGGTGTTAGCTTCGAGGATCTGCTGCTCCGCCCAAGAGGCCTGACCGCCAGCGGCACATAGGTACTGCAGGATGAATTTGGTCGTCTCCGTCTTGCCGGCACCGCTCTCGCCCGATATCACAACTGATTGGTTCTTTTCACCATTCTGTAAAAATAAATGCGCAATTAAACCGAAAATCGATAGCTCCTAATCAGATATAAAAAAATACTGGTCGACTAATCCTGACTGAGAAAGTTTAATATCGTCCGACAACCTGTTTATCGATATTAATTTTTCGTTGTCACAACGACTCCTGGAACTACAATAAAATAAGCATTTCGGACCACAATGTTGAATAGTAGGAATAAATCAAACAATGTGGAAATAATAAACTACTGAATAAAAATTCAAAAAGTTGGCCAATTTTTTTTTCCGACGTTTAGTATTTCTGTAAAGTTTAATAGTTTTTTGTTGGAGAATAATATTATCCTTCGTAAAAGACTATCTTTCTTACGATAAAGCTAGTTCAGAGCAGAAGCCCTCGCAAGCTCCCGCTCGTTAGAGCTGTAATCCGAGCTTCATTAGCAACCAACCCCTAACCCTTGTTCAAGTCATATTTACCTATTCTAAGCTCCATACTACGTAGAGACACCTTTTTTTTTTTTTTTTTGTTTGTGGCGCTAGTTAACTTTGTGCCAGACTCACCTTTAAAGAGCTGTATGCAGATTCAGCGAGCGCAAACACGTGCGGAGGAAGACTACCAAACGCTTTGCCTCTGTAGTTTTGCATGTGTTCCTGGGAAGTGCAAAACACAATCGACATACAGTCCTTGTGATTCATTCAAATGCCAAGACTCGGTTCTTACTTTGCTCAAAGTCAGATTTTAAAGCTTCTCGACAAGCGTTTATGTTTTGTCTTGGACGTCGTACATCTTAGTTTAATTTCTCTATTTGAATAGAATACAATATCTCTAGAATCTGTAGTTATTGTTGTGACAAACAAGCGTTCGCGTTATCAAAGTTATCTTTTTCACTTTCTCTGTTCAATGCTGACGAACAGGTATATCAGTTTCGCGGACTGTTTCCGTAGCTATTTAATCTTCATTGAGTTTTAAGAGCGAAAGTGTTAAAGCCTTTGCGAAGAGTAAAAGTGATAGCATTGTATGGTGATTAATCAATTATAGAGGGTGGGAAGTAGAACCGTTCATCTTATTAAAAAGTGTAAGCGAGTGAGACCCGGAAATATCTCACTGGTACTACTCGTAGCAAACCTACCTTCATGTCGTGTGGGTCGACATCTAACCTAACTGGTATCGACTAGCTGCCAAAGGATTCTTAAATATTATATCTGGATCCCTTATCTTTTGATACCTGAGCTAGAGGATCAAAGAGGAGAAAAATTTAGCTTTGGCTCCACTGGTGGAGCCTGGCGGTGGATCCAAGTGGACGGAGGGAATGGCTCATCTAACGTCTTTCCGTAGTATCTTTTCTTAAAATCAAATAATTCAACTTGTGATGTCCTGCTCAAATTCAATCTCGGTATCTCCGCGTAATGAGAATCGGCCACAGAGGCTGTTTGTGCTAATTATAGGATAAATAGTGACGAAACTATCATTTTGGAAGTCAGCGCAGCGTGAATCCTGTCCATCCTCATCCACAAAGACAAATCACGATAATAGCGGCGTTGGACACGCACTGTTTACGATAAACGCGTGGCATTATCATAGCGATGTCATTATCTTTATTACATCGTTATTTGATACAATTAAAATAGTAATAAACAAAGCCTTCGTATATTATTGTTTACTATAGATTGACCTGACATTGTAAAATATAGCTTCTATAACCGTTTGAGTCGGTTCAAGTTGAAGGGTAGTCGGTGGGTTAGAAATTTATCAACTATATCTAGCTCTATATCGACTAGTTACTAACCGGAAAAACAAGTTTCAAGTCAAACATCGTAGTTGTTACTATCATTATCAAGAAACATTAACAAATAAAATTGATTGCAAGTAAACTTACCAAAGAGTAGCTTCCCAACTCCTTATAAGGATTTACTGCGACTAGAATGGACCCCGTATACGTCTGTTCTTTCGCTAAGGAAATAAATAGCAATACAACAAAATAACGTGAAAACTTACGAGCAAAGTAATGAGTGATGAAATACAGAACCCTGCATGGGAAATCTCGAAGGGTTCGCGAGAGGAAATTAACTTTCTGTATCGATTCTGTATGTATACGACTGTATAGTTGACCTGACCAGAGCAGCTAAGCTTTGGAAAAATCTAAAGCTTTTAAAACATCAAGAAGACATTATAACAGCTTACAGTTTTATTCCTTACAATCTGCAGCGGAAAACTATAATCAAAATTGGAAAATGTGGTAAAGAATTGGCTATCAAATGAAATAGTTTATTCATTATTGGTAAAAAAAATATGCTTAGGATTTTCGTCCGCGGATTATTGACAAATAGAAACAAAAGGTGTGTACGGAGGTAAACATGAAGCTACAGCCACCCAGCCCCAGCTGAGTTCCGCAATGCAATAAAAATTTAAAACCTTAAACAGGGCTCCTCATTTATTAATCGGAATTGCGAGCTTCCTCTCGGGGAGGTGAGTTTATTTTTAACCGCCTTCCTTTTGTTTAGCTGCTTGTTTAGGTTGCAGTGCAGTAATAAATTTTGCCTGTCTTAGTCGCACTCGTGGGAAATAGTAGGATTCTTTGTGTAAAGTCCGTCACACACAGACATAGCTACTTACCGGGGCCACCAGATCTAAACAGAGGACTAGCAGTAACCAATGGATTTGTCGCTTTGTTTGACCCCCAACTTGCACTCAAATTGTAGGTGAACTCCTGGTTGACACGCCTATGAAAAGCTCTGAAATGCGTTTGTGTTTTACGCATAAAAGGATACATATACGAGGTCGTTCCGGTACCGCCGTTTGAGGTTGTTGTTGATGGCCTCTTCGGTGATCTGCGGCATCAGCGTCATATCGGGCACGCCGGGGCCCTCGTCTTCCCGCTCCTCCATCTTGACTGTAACAAAAATACACAATTTCAATACTAAATCGCACGCAATAACTATAATAAACAAACACACGATGCTGTACAAAGTGGCTTAACCTCTTTAAGTTAGGGTTTTATTTTACAAAATATTATTCTGCGAGGCCTTTCGATAGCTTCAGTTACAGTTGGCTAGAGCCGCTGCCTCCCGTCCGGGAGACGCGGGTTCGACCCCCACCACGTACCAATGTGTTTTCGAATTTCGAATTCATATTACGTTTATTCGACGCTCTTACGGTGAAGGAAAACATCGTGATGAAACCTGCACACTCCTGCGAAGAAATTCAAAGGTTGTGTGTGAAGTCGACCAACCCGCACTGGGCCAGCGTGGTCAACTAATAACTCTAAATCAGGGTAGGCTCGAGCCCCTCGGTGGGGACGTATATGAGCTGTTGATTGATGGTTCAAATGGTACCTCCGTGGAGGATAGGAGAGCCTTCCGCTCTCCCCCAAGTCCGGTTACGCTTGATACGTTGACTTTGCGACAGGATTTGACGACAGCAACAGGTCAATTAGAAAAAAAGATAGTGGTAAATACATTATTTCATTAAATCATCATAGAAAGAAAATAAACCCGACTAACCACAACGATAAAATTGCTTTTTCCTCTTAATCTCATTGGGTTCCGAAGAATTTTGCAAACGTTTGTCAAATATAGACTGGGCTCTTAATACTATACCATCTAGATCCACACCATCGAAAATTTTATTTCCATCCTTTACAATTTTATTTACTTTACACGAACCAAAATTACTAAAAAAAAATTCACGGCGATTACGTATAACGATGTCGGTTGCCATTTTTACATTGATTTATGAAGTTACAACAGAAATAATTTATTTGTAAATTTCATTTTTCTATATTAACTCAAGTTTTTCTGTTTCTGGTACATATCATAAATAGAATATGTCAAAAATTCAAAAATATCATCGTTTTAATTTTTATAGGTGCATATATAGGTAGGCTTTGAATAGGTTTTATTGTAATTCTCATGGTGTAAAAGTTTAGGGAGATCTTAGGGAGACACTCCACTAACTACTAAGAAAATGGAAAAAGGCATTTAATTTTCCTAAATCCACTGCGAGTAAGCTATCAACACGTACCGCTGTCGCAGAACCGATGAGCATTGGAGCAGACGGGTTCTCGAATGGAGACCGCGTCTCGGGACTGATGACCTGAGGAAGGTCGCTGGTGGTGGCTGGATGAGGAAAGCGGGTGATCTTGCGCTTTGGCGTACCCTTGGAGAGGCCTACGTCAAGCAGTGGACTGCAATAGGCTGATTGATTGATGACGTAGCGCCTCCGGCACGGTAAATTCTGCTTATCCTTGTCTGTTGTCAGGATAGCAGTTAAACGATAAAACATATTTTGAAAACGTGTATGTTTCTATTGTCTTATAATCAGACAGTGTAAGTATCGAAGAGCATGTCTCCCCTTGGCTGATGGCTCCGAGTTGCAATGTTGTCTACAGGTCGAGGGTAGAGTTGAGCGAAAAGGTCGATTCTGTGCCAGACGAAACTAATAAATAATCCTTTGAACTTGCTTTCTAGAGTTTAAAATTATACCACCTAATTAACTACTAATTCACTAATTATACTACTTGTAAGATGTTTCTGTTTAGCTTGAATAAAACAAATATTTCGACAAATAGCTGATTGCTATAGGATAGGACTTTGTATTTGCAACCAAACTCTATATTAAAGAAAACTTGATTATTTCTTAGCTGTCTCTATTATTTTGTCTCTCTATTTTTTAGACTGAAATATAAAAACCGAATAATTTTTTTTATAGTTCAGTATTTGGGTCCAGACCCCAGAATAAGTCCTCAATCCCTACTCCCTCGGATATGATTTTATCACTTTGATCGATCGCTGAACTGTTTTCGTGACTTTTAACACGCGATTGAGTTCATGTTGGGGGAGCTTGCATAATATCTTAACAGGTAAACCAATTATTGTCAAAAGGGGATGAAGACTGGGCGGAGTAAATATTGGAAATATTGTAAGGAAAATTTGCGATTTGGTGTTTATTTCACCCTTATTGTAAACCGTAATAAATATTGTTTGGCAGATTTTTTTATTATTATTTATGAAAATACATTACATATCAGATTGAAATACACTTAATTCAAAACGCAGGATTTACTCTAACGTTTGATATGGTGGTCATTTCATGGCGAAATCTGAACTTAGTCTCATGATTCTTCTCCCTTGTCGCACTATATTATTTATTACTTTAATAGAAGCACATAGGTCAATAAAGCTTCTTTTTTATTCATTGGCTCGGAGCTGAGATGCAACTTAACTCATCGGACGGAAATGTCACTTGCGGATAACTGCGCCACTCCACACCCTCGCTCGCCACTCAACCCGCCATTATCAATACTTACTGCAAGTATTATTGCCACAACAGTGTTCGCCTTCCATTCAGTTTCAAAGAGTTATCGTCTCAGACTATTCCTCTTATGTTTGTTTATACTTTTCATTTTACTTGGAAGAACCTCTCGAAACGACTATAAAAGCGTTGCTTGTTGCAGAAAAGATCTATTTCCTAAATCCTAGTTGATTTTATAGCGGGGGCAGACCGCGAAGAAATAAAACTACCACGTTAGTACGGTTTTATTGTGCTCAAACCAAACAATACCCTCTTATTTTTTCTCTGAAGCATAAAAAAGAACTTCCTTGCTCTTTAGTGAGCATTTAACTTTTTCTAAGGAAGGTACATTACCGTTAGATATTTAAGGCTTTTCCTTGAAAGAGCTTTTAAGCAAAAACTTTTCAAACTCCGTTAATTAATCTCTTCTAACAAAATCAAAGTTACCTCATTCTTTAGAGTCAATATAGACGGTTTTATATAAATACCAGTAGCTACTTTATTCGCGTCAAAATGAGGATTTTTCTATTAAAAAAAAATGCGACAGTGTTAAAACGAAGCTTCCTACATTTGTATGTAGAATACGGCAAATAGGCTCTGCATAATGTATGTAAATTGCTGCCTTTATGGCGGCTTCATAGTCGTCAGTGGATGATAAAAGTGCGAAAATGAAGTGGCCAGTTTATAAACCGTCACATTATGTTTTAGTTAGACTAAGGTAGCTACTATTATTTATTCTGTTGTAAGGTATAGGTGTGGTTTTTTTAAATCATAAAAAATAGCAATGTAAGTTTGGTTTTTCCAGAGAGGAGGGACCCAATAGCCTAAAGTTAGGGAAAGGTACATTATATTTATTATTTATTTATTTTGGTTTATTTAATTTACATTTACATACTTAAATCTATCGCTAAACTGTTAAGAATAGTATAACATGTCTTGCCTTGTTGCTGGCATAGCGATATCGACACTTGTGACAAGTTTACTCCATACCACAGTTCATACCAAAATCTCGCAACACAATAGACGTCGATAGCAATCTTCTATTATATGCCGCGTGCCATTTTGACGAGGGGTTTCATCTGATTCATGCCTAATGATGTTTTTAATAATAATAATAATAATAAAGATTTTTTATTTGTTCCCACAGACTTAAACTAAAAGTACAAAGTTTAATAACAATTTAAATGTAATTTAAGAATGTGAGAACCTGGTGTCCGTGCTAGGTAAAAACCTGTGTGACGGATCGCCAGGCCCCACGTTTTTCAAATAAAAGGTATGGTAAAATTTATAGTAAACATCATGACGTATGATGTTTGTTAGTTTAGTACTATATTAATTCTGTGCCTAAAGGTAGTTCTGTTATGGAAACTGGACAAAACCAATTCATAAAGCGTCAAGCGCGCCTATACATACAGTCATAAGTACAATAAAAGTATAAACATTAACACCTGCTAGTATAATGTGCTCGGGATAGCATATTGTTTCAGCAGACAAAGAGATATCAATCAGAAGCAGAGACTTTATTTACCAAACACGCTTGACCGAAGACGGGTCGTTGGTCAAATAAAAGTAATGTACTTAATCAAGTTAAGCTCGGCTTTCGTATTGAATCAATCGAGTTGTGGCTAGGGTTACCATTTAGTTTGAAAAATCCGGACAAAAAGCCGGATTTCTCAATAAAAAACCGGACATTTTAGTCACAAAATGTAAATACTGCGAACGTAGTTACATACGCGAAAGGAAGAACTGATCTGTATTTTATTGTATAACACATTAACATATTATGTTATTACTCGTATTGAAACTGAGCTAAAAAACCCGGATAAAATAAAAGCCGGCCGAAGTCCGGACAGAAACCTAAAGTCCGGACGGATGGTAACCCTAATTGTGGCGCCATGCCAACTCGATTATGGTCAACAATATCGATGAATGACAGATCTGAATACTTTGTTAGGCGCTTTTCAATTGCGCATTAAGTATTTTTACTGCCGAAAATTATTGTTCAATTATGAATTGTTATAAACAACATTGGGAAGAATGAAGTAAAAAATTTAAAAAATTGTAATATTTATAAAACATAAATACCTGTCTTATAAACGTAAACTCGAAAGAAAAAAAAAAACCAATAACTTTAGCGTCTGAATTGGCGCGTACTTCTGTCTCTCTATGCTAAGATAAGATAAAAGTGTCTTTATTCGAAGTAAGATTTAACAGAATCATTGTTCGACGTCAAAGCAAGATGGCCCGTTCACTACAAGTGTACGCCTTCTGTGGAGAAGAACGGCCAGAAGAAACTACACAGGACTCTTATCTTTTGTACTTTTCCTTTAAAAAAAAAAACTGTTTACAAAAAAAAATAAAAAAAATATATAAAAATATTGTTAATATTGTTTGTTTATTGTTAATATACATTGTTAATGTTTCCTGTGCCGAGCTGGACCATCCGAACACCAAGCCAATGTCATTTAAATAATCAACTAACTTATAGTAAGCTTTATTACACAGCGTCAGTTTTACACAATTCTTAAACCTTTTTCTGGTAAAACTAAGATCTCATCAGGTATTTTGTTATAGCAGCGCACACAGAGCCCCACAAATGAAGTGCTAACTTTAGCAAGTCTACACTGATGATTAATTAGTTTATTCTTATTTCTAGTATTACGACCATGAATGTCAGAATATTTAATTATTAATTTATTGTTTACCTTTAACTCGTCCCTTTATTTAAGCTAATGTTGCTATTAATAAATGATAGCGGTGTAGAAAAAAATAACTCATATATTTCTACCAATGCACAAATAACAAAATGTAAATTGGAAAATGTCGAATTTCTAGAGGGGAGCCAACTTTAAGGTTGGGTCGGTTGCGCTTGCGTCCCCTTCGTAATGCAATCAATTATCACTGTGAGTTATCACAAGTTTAATGAGAACCATGACTTTCAATTTTGTGTCACTGTTACAATGAATGGGTAGGATGAGGGTGACAATAAATCATTTTAAAACAAATTAATAGCTAGACAAATCGTTGTTTTTAAGGATTCGTGTATGGGCGTTTGCGCACTCATCCGTATCCGATTCTTATCCGGTCCGTTTTTGATCCGTAAAAAAACGGACGGTAAATTCACGTCTAGCGTTTGCGCACTCATCCGTATCCGATCCGGTTTTCATTCGTATTTGAGACGATATTGCATGATATTGTCGTAGTGATGTGCCGAGTCGAGCTGACTGACTGAGCTGATCTCGACCATAATGCTATAGAAGCAAGAAGCGTTCAAGGTCAACGTGTTAACACTTTACCACTGACTGATGAGCAGTTGACTGTACTCGAGTATAGATTTCGGGTACTTATAGAATTCGAATACTAGGTTGATCTTTTTTAATTATATCTACTTATGTAATGTAGATCCCGCAATAAAGTCGCTCACGTTACTCGTATAGTTCGTTTCACGTAAATAGAATCCTGGAGTCTTTTGTCTCGAGTGTACCAAATTATACTTGATTATCAAAAAATAGTCAATTTGGCACATCACTAGCAGCGCGAGCTTTCCCCTCCCCGTACCTCACTCTTCATCCGTAAAAAAATCGTGTAGTGCGCAAGCGTACGTACAATTTGTATGGCGGCCAATTCGACTCGGTTTTGATCCGTAAAAAAACCGATCCGGAGTGAGAATTTACGGATCGAAAACGAACCGGATACGCATGGGTGCGTAAGCGTCCATACAATTACTAGGATGGCCAAACCGGATCAGAAACGGATAAGAATCGAATGAATCGGATACGGATGAGTGCGCAAGCGCCCTATCTCTCCCTTGTCTCATCCAATAGATAAACGTGACAGTGTGTACAGCGTCGTTTATAAGCGTGTTCCCCAAGGGACTGTGAACAGCGCAAGAGACCAAGCGTGTATTTGCTATATTTTAATATTGGTTTTCTAGCATAAAAAGTGTACAAAATATTAGATGATTATTTAGACTTATAAATCAGGAAATAGCTTAACTAATAAAAAAAAACATATTTAATGACGAGGACAAGTGCTGCACACATTTGTGTGTCAAAGTATCTGTGAAAGAAATAGCGGCGGGTTACAAATTCAAAAAAACTGGGCTGGTATAGGCGCAAGGTGGCTACTTTAGTTATAGAGCAACATCGCATCGTCTAGGCAAAAAAAAGTATGGAAAGTGTGGTGTGGAAGTGTGTATAAATAGACCTCTTTTCGTTTGTGACTTAACCCACGTCTGTATCGGAGGTGGCGCCGGGCGCCGTCGCCCACGGACCGTGGTCCTTAGCAACTTTGTATTTGTAGACCGGCACCATCTTCCCTTCCCGCCAGTCGGCCCACTCCGACAGATTTTAATAGCAGCCATTTGTTCTTCTGTACTAACTAAATTACTCTATGCAATCAAGTTACTCTCTCAATTTGGAGCCGTAATAAAGTATTTATCATTTATGAAATGGTTTCTACCAAGATTAGGCGTTCGAAGCGGGTTGTTATGAACAGTCAAAATCTGAATTTTACTTGACACGTTCAGTATAACCACAAAGTACTGGTAGAGGCGGCGGCGGCGGCGGCGGCGCGGGGCCTCAGATATTTTGTGCTACAACAAAATGGATATGCGGAATTGAATAAACAATTCGGAACACATCGAACAATGAAGACTATCATTAATAAAATAATGGTGATTTGCACAATTCAAAGCTTTATCTTGTTTAATTGCCGATAAATGAATTGATATTAAAATAACTGAGCATCTTCACTCGAAGAGCATTCATTAATATAATGAATACTAAAATAACGTTTTATTATATCGAGTTCCACTTAATACCTTTGAAAGCTATAGTGAAAATTGTTAACGGGAACATGATCTTCGATGATATATTTACTTGTCTCCTTGTCCTGATTAGCTTTGTCCTTCACAAGTTGCGGGTCAAGGGATCCGAGGAATTAGGTCACCAGGATTCGGGCGATGGCCAATGAGAGGTTACGGCTTAGAGTGCCCTAGTCTGGTTTTCCACTTGAACTACCAGGATGAAGGCCTACTTATTGAATAAGCCCGAGCTTAGGCACGGTTTAAGGGTTAGTAGGTTCTTCCATGTAAATCTTAGTAGGGGTGTGAATCTTTGCATCAAACTAGCCTGAGTTAATGTTTTAGTTTTAGAATGGAAGTATTTAGTTCTACACTATTGTGAAGGTAAATCTGTGTATTGGTTTAACTTAAAAGCTTGTAAGCTTGTAAAATAACTCTTCTCTATCGCTGGTTTCTTTCTTGTAGAATAAAAATATGATACATCGAATCAAGAATCTATTTATATCAAAGCTAGCCAGGAATACTCCCAATGGCTTATTTCAAATTAATTACCTACTTTAATGAGAAAATTAAATATAGAAATGTGTGGGAGAAAATAAATATAGGTATTCATTCATATATTATTTTAAATGTTGTTTATGTTATCCATGTTTACTTAGCAATAGAGAAGCTTTTCAAATATAGGTACTTATACCATTAGTTAAATAACGCCGTATCTCCAGAATTGTGAAAATAGGTCTCCCCGGTGTCGTAAATGATAAGTGTCGTATTGCTACCCCAGTGGGCGGACGAGTGCGACGTTTATATTTTCCTTCTCTCTCTTTTTCGTGATACATTTTATTGTCAAAGAAATCCGGAGCCTGTCCCAGCGATGCGTGGGAGTTCAATCCTCGCATTGTCACGTACGGAGCCTCGGTAACTATTTGTAGTTAACGGGATAAATCAATAGAATGGAAATTAACTTCTAGATTATGCAAGCTTATTTCATTAAAGCTTTAAAACATGAAAGTGTACAGTAAAAACACAAAAGACCGTTTTAACTATTTTGTGGTAATAAATAATGTAAATTAATGAGTTTTAAAGCTTTATCTATCGAATCGTCGTTTAGGTGATAAAATAATGAAACACCAAGGGGGCTACTCTGAGAAAATCCGCAGTCGTCGACGTGTCGACGTCTGACTGCAGTTGCATCGCGTGAGAGCCGTGAGAGTGAGGAAATTTGTCTCTGACTGCGCCCAAATTTACTCTGAATTTCTGTGTCAGCTCTGAAGCTCCGAACATAATGATTCCGTATATTTTCCTAAAATATCTTTTTAAAAATATACTGGCAATTTCCGATTATACCTATATAATAAGCATCTTTATTCAAACGACTGACTTCCTCATGTTTCCCCTCAGTGTTCCCTAATTACCATAAAGGAAGCCCTTGTTAACTTGTGCGTGGTTCGCACTTCTTCATTCGGTCGGGTGGGCAAAGCCGCGCAGGCAAGTGTGACTCGACCATTACTGTGCATGTACTGAAGACGATCCGTCTAGGACGGTGGCCAGCACCCTTATTCTATACATTTTAGAATTATATAAAAAAACGACCCAAACTGAACACAAAAAGATATAAGTAAATATGAGGTACAGGCATAAAAAGTCACAACAAAATGGCTGGCAAAACCACACGTTGTAAACTTATGTGTAGAAAATAAGATTTCCATAAATTTTCGTCATAACGTATTCTTGAGAGTAATGAGCAGATCGGCAGCGTTACAATTCCAAAAATATCATATTTGGTTCGAAATTGATAAGAATGAATTCGAACAAAATGTTGCCAAGCTTTTCCAGAATAAGTATTAATGTGTGGGCTGTGAAATATTATAATGAAAGAGTGCAACGACATTTTTACAGACCGATTGTATTACGGTTGCACTGAATTATAAATGTCACCGGAAAACAAATACAAAACAAACAGAAATATTTTATAAATCAGGCACAAATAAGCAACAAAGGTGATGAAGGTTCAAAGAAATCTAAAGTTAGAAGAGTGTGTAATATTCAGTCCCCTGCTCGAGAGAACAATGGGCTATCTGGGGGATTGTTAGCTAGAATAAAATATACATGTATAAGGCTGTGTTCACACGGCCGCTAGCGAGCGTGTCGACAAAGCTCCCTTGAGAACCACCGGCTATTTACATCATAACTTCGATCACCAGTCCAGATACACGCGGAATCTAGACTACAACAAAGCCTAGATGCGTACACGGTGATATTTGTGCCATTGTGCGTGCGGAGTCTGACACGACGCAGAATTATTATTGTTGGCAAGAGAAAAAAGGCTTTTACATAAATTGGTCGCGATGAAGAAAATTAGATTTCGCAAAGAGTGGCAAGGGCAAAAAAGTGATATTGTGTTAAAGTGTCGACGACTCGTCAAAGCTTTCTATTTCGCTTTTACCTCGTCGGCGTGTTATCTTATTCGCTTTGAGAATATAAAACGAATAATATAAATATAACTTAGTAAATGAAACTATTAAAAAAAATACTAGTAAAAGATTACAGTAGTAAGGCGGTATTCATAACATGATAAAATTGTTGTTGTGGTTACTATACCTGTATAATACATTACTAGAGCGACACTCGGTCGATAAAATCTTCGGAGTCCGTGAACGTGAGGTCGCAAGATGAAGCGTAGTCAAGAGCTGTGCATGTCTTCCAGGGGTGGCAGGAGGAGGGGAATTCCTGTGCTTAAATGGAAAGACAGCGGTTCAAGGTACTAAAAACGTTACATCGCAAGAACTAACTTTGATGCTAAAGAAAAAGGTCACTGTGGAAAAAAGGTAATAATCTAAAAACACTTTATTATCAAGAAGATGCTTTTCAATGATACTCAAGATAAAGGATAATATAACTTTAGTCTTTAGTTACTGACTAACTTGTCTTCGTAAACGTGGGTCTGTTCCGTACAAGTCTGGCGTCTGAGGGGAGGGAGGGACATTCCTTTACCTAATCTGGAAGACAATGAGCCTCAAGGACTATGTGAAAGTTATTTCGGGAGCTGGAGTGCGACAAGCGGTAAAAAACCAGTCAGAGCCAACGTGGACTTATTTAGTATAGGATCTTTTGAAAGCATGTGCTTAAACGTTGTTGGATACGACCGGCGACACTGTCATGCTAAAACGATGCATAAATAATAAGTGCTTTTTAACTTTCAAACTAAGACCACAGTCGTGTAGTGTGGTGTGAGTGATGGTCTATCCCGAAGATTTTCAAAATGGGGTACTTCACTTAATCGTGGAAAGTACGCGATAAAATGCTGAATCTAAATTTACCTAGTAAAGATAGAATCGATTCATATCAATTTGAGACAAGAAACGAGTCCACCAACTACATTAATTAATAACACATTCATCCATTGCTCTTCCCGACTACATTTATTTTAATTAAATTCTTTAATTTGATAGAAGATAGCCAGTTTTTTAAGGGGGTCGTGTCATTGTCTTGAAAATCTAAAGGTGTACATGGAGGGAGATAGCTCCACGACTTGACTATTACATTTGAGAAACTTGGTCTATATCTACAGAAGATTGCATGTTAAACATGTTCCGCATTCCATTTTTTTTATTTACTGGGAAATAATTACTTTCCGCTGGTTCTAAAGTTCTTCCTAATTAAGGTAAACGGAAGATATCATGACTCAACCTTCACTTTAATTTGAAGAGTTTTGAAGTATGTTAATAACTTGTAACGAGCAGGAAACGGGAAATAACTCTACACTTACTCGTATAATATGTCTGTTAATAAAAATAACAAACACTACTTATACGATATTTTTATGTGTATTATTTCCAATTTATACAGACAGATATACCTCATTTCAAATTACAATGGTTAAAAGACAAAAAAAATTGTATGCCAAAAAAAAGGTTATTCGTGATTCACACTTGTCAGCTCATCGAGATTGACATGTATCTGGAAGTGTATCCTAGGAAAGATTTTTCCAATGTTATCTGAACTTTTATAAAAAAATATAGAGTTAACATTTGCCGCGTTATCGCTTATAGAATGCGAATGCTATTTTACTGTGTTACTTGTATTTCACGAATACCTTTGTATGTAATGTAACTATTATTTTGTGTAAAAATAAACGAGTTTGAGTTTTGAGTAAGAAAAATAATGGATCAGAGGAGATTGGTATTTTTGTTTATAGAATTGAATACAAGCGGTCCACCCACGGCTATGCTCGCGTTGATTTTCCCGTGGGAGTTACTTTTTCCCATAAAAAGTATCCTATGTGTTAATCCAGAGTACAAACTATTTCTATTCCAAACTTCATCCCAATCCGTTCAGTAGTTTTTGCGTAAAAATGTAACAAACCATCCATACATCCATACTTACAAACTTTCGCGTTTATAATATTAGTAAGGATACATATGGTATTATAAAAAGACCGGTATCGAGATAAACTTATCTATATATTTAGTTCACTCAGGCCAGATTCCGCTTTCGTCAGAATAATATGATATATTTATTAGGTACCTACACTAACAATTATTTTCATAATTATTATTAATTTGCTTGCCAAGTATTTCTATCAAAATTCACAATAAATATAATCTTCAAAGTCATAATAAGACAATATTAAGATGAAATACGAAATAAATACCGTAAATTTGAAAAAGCTCATTATTAAACAACGTTAGATGCTATTGACAAAATGAGCCCTATAATCTGAAACACACTGTCCATAGTAGAGTCGTGCGTCGTAGTCCGAGGTCGTAGTCCCCTGTTGAAGGATTAGGGCTGTTTACGTCGGATTACGTTCAGCTGGTAAACGGTAATGACACTCTTTTGGCGTTAAATTGCTGTTAAATCATCAACATCGACGGCCCGTTACAGTCCACTGCTGGACTATGAGCTTCCTCCACTTAAGTGGAGGGTTTTGCCATAATCTCCACGCTTGGCAGTCGGGTTGGAGATCGCAGAGTATCAGAGAGCGCTGCTGCCCGTTCCCTGTTCAATGTCCCCTAAGTCACCTCTTACGACACCCACGGGAAGAGTAGGGGTTGGTGACAAATGTATCCTATTCTGCCGCCACCACACGGCGGCAGAGTAGAATACCTGTTAAATACAATCACTCTATTTATAAATGCGGAAAGCTGTTGTTGGTATTTATTGACGCACCTGATGGAAATTTTGTCAATACAACTTTAATATTCTTCCTCCTGTGTCGGCATTGTACCTAAAACGATCAAGATTTGAAATAATCATTCAAATCAGTTTGTAATAGTACGAACAGCAAAGCTTCACTATGATAGTTATTGGTTACTGATTGCTAACTACTGACTTAACTATGCGTTACTTAGCTCTGCATTACCAACTTACCTCAAACTACCAGGGCCCCGTTTCACGAAGCAACAATTTACAAGTAACAAGTTACAATTTGATATTCATTGCGTAGCCAATTCGCCAAAACTGGAAGCCCTTGTCGTTTCCCCTCATTGTCTACGCAACGTACATCAAATTGTACTTGTAATTTGTAACTTGTAGCTTCGTGAAACGGCCCAGCTTAAGTAGACTACCTGCCTTCTACAAGGAATACCGTATAACAATATAATAATGGATATCTTCACTTGCGTTGCGACCCAGAAACATTCTCTAGCAAGCACAAACATATAACAAATATTTTTTTCGTATTAAAAATAAAATAAGATTATAATAAAATTATGCAAGGAAAATGTTGTAACCACGCAATAACAATAACTTTAGTAATGATTGTGTTACAACTTTATGACGATCGGGTTATTTTGTATATTTATTTACCGAGTTATTATACCACAAGCGCTCGCTCTTAATTATAAAACAAGTGCAATTTTACAACGAACATTATAACGTTATGAATGTTGTAAGTACTCGTACAAATAATTCAGAGGTGTAATAAAATACTTCACATCTCTATTAAATTTTCAGAGCTTATCAAAAGTTAGCTCTTCATTTTAATAAATATTTGTACAGATAATTCTAAGGGTTTCGTCCGTTTGGTCAGGTCAGGACATTGCACGCGGATTGCCCGAAAACAAAGATGATTCCGTGTTTCGGAAGGCACGTTAAGCCGTAGGTGTCGGCTGCTGTCTAAAGAAGTAGTTGTTACGAGCCATGTCAGTGGCTTTAGGGTTTGTGTCGGTCATCAACCTTACCACCTACACAATGATGATGAAGATCATCAGACATCCTCA
Source organism: Carpatolechia fugitivella (assembly GCA_951230895.1). Classification (NCBI taxonomy): domain Eukaryota; kingdom Metazoa; phylum Arthropoda; class Insecta; order Lepidoptera; family Gelechiidae; genus Carpatolechia; species Carpatolechia fugitivella. The sequence goes on from OX579662.1 coordinate 4,592,793, forward strand.
CATTAATAAATCGTATTGTTTTACCACCGTGTGGTGATGGCAGAGTAGAATACATTTGCCACCAACCCTTACTCTTTCCGTGGGTGTCGTAAGAGGCGACTTAGGGACTACACATTGAACAGGGAACGGGCAGCAGCGCTTTCCGATACAGTAACCTTTTAATCTGCGATCTCCAACCCGCCTGCCAAGCGTGGAGATTATGGCAAAACCCTCCACTTCAGTGGAGGAGGCTCATAGTCCAGCAGTGGACTGTTACGGGCCGTTGATGTTGATTGTTTCTATTTATGTTGTTATTATCAGTAACAACATAAAGGCAACATAGTAGTGTTGTTGCTACCACGGCTCTGCCGAGAGGCTCTAGATACTGTGGCTCTAATCTAGTCTGTTATGTTGCATAAACTTCGTCTATTCTTATGCAAGTTCATAAAATTTCTAGAAAGAGTTCTTATCAGTTGATTGTAATTATAAATACAGCCACCTATAAAGCGTAACATTTTGATATTGAGAGAGATTTTAAAAATAAAAAAGCGTGGAAGCTTGTTTACTGTTAAAATAACAAATTATATCAACCGCGGAAGATGATAAAAGTGGTGTCACTTGTTCACTAGAGGCAAGTTACTAGAATTACAGTTCTGTAAGTAGAGCTTTATACTGAAAAAAATATTTAACCTAACTACTTTGGCTATTTCAGGAATAACCAAAGTTTCACAAGATTTAAATAAAGTTAACTTGATTTGAAATAAGTGATTTGTCTATAAAAGACAAAGGGTTTGGTTACATATTGCCAAAAGTTAGGTTGTCACTTTTTTGTGTTATAGGTTAACGAAAGTTTGGTTGTATATAAGTAAGTTTTTTTTTCAGTGTACTGCCTTTACTTCGCCAACAAACGACGACGACGGCGTCTACTGAAACTTTGAGGCAACACGTACGACCCCTATTTTACGCAACTAGAGCAGTAAAGAGCTTTTAATCATAATTGTTAGTTTTTGATTCAATGATATGTAAAAATATTTTGATTTAGGACCTAAATCAACTAAATTATACTTAATAAATAAATTAAATTTTAGGTAAATTATGTATAACAGTATAAGGATAGAAAAGAGGCGCGAGTTTATGTATAAGGTTTTATCAATCGCTCGTACAGTTACCTTGTCCTATACATATAACCCCTACTCTTCCCGTGGGTGTCGTAAGAGGCGACTTAGGGACTACACATTGAACAGGGAACGGGCAGCAGCGCTCTCTGATACAGTAACCTTTTAATCTGCGATCTCCAACCCGCCTGCCAAGCGTGGAGATCATGGCAAAACCCTCCACTTAAGTGGAGGAGGCTCATAGTCCAGCAGTGGACTGTAACGGGCCGTTGATGATTGATTGATGATTGATGATACATGTAACTGCACTTGACGACAGTACTCTTCGACATCAAAATAATAATAATAAAAAAAAAAGATAAGATAGCCCATAAATGATTTCTTACATGTTGCAGTTCTATTTACTACTTAAAAATAAATCAACATAGATTTCCTGTGGTTCTCCATTTATCAAATACAATTAAGCTGTACGAGTCGTAGGTTTTGTAAAACAAATTATTGCATAAATAAATATTTATTTTGTTTCTATCATTATCAGGTCCATCAATCAAACAAACAAACAAACTCCCAAACTTCTCTTGTACTGGGCCAAACCTGATAAAACAATGAGACTACAAAAAATTAAGTGAATGTCGAACTAGATTGAGAAGGGTTCTGTAGGTAATTTCCCCCATCCTGGGAGTTGTTCGTAAGGTTTTAAGTGGCTTAAACTTACTGAAGATGGTATAATGGAAAGATATAATAATTATCTCGCAAGTTAGTTGAATATTACGTAAATAACATAAACATTAAAATAGCTGTATTCCCATGCTAGGAAATTCCTAGATCAAACTTACGTAATTGGATCATAACTTCTTGTTATGCAAAGTTATTTATGTGTATATCTTCGATAAACTATATAGCCTGTTACATTTTAATAAACAAGAAGTAATTAATAATATAATTAACAACTGGGCTACGTGGGGCTGCCCCATATGGTGGAGGCGCCGGGTAGCCCAGTTGTGGTAGAGGCGACTCGCTTACGATAGGAACAAATGCACAGTTTCTTGATGTAAATATATTTTAATCTTTTCACGAAAATACCTATTTGACAAATCCTCGTCTGCTCTTAATTTTTTTGACTCCCCACTATTGCTTTTTCGCTCTCAAGTGCCAGTAACAACTAAAAAGAATCAATTCAAAAGAAGTAAATATCGCAGAGTTTGCACACAGAGCATACAAACTCCACACTCATATATGTCGTCACCGAGGGGCTCGAGCCTACCCTAAATTAGGGTGATCAGGCCTCAGTCAACCACGCGGGTCCAGTGCGGGTTAGTCGACCTCACACACAACCTTTAAATTTCTTTACAGTAGTGTTCAGGTTTTCTTACGATGTTTTCCTTTACTGGAACCTATTGCATTTTTAAATCATAAAAAACATAATTTTAATACTTTTGTTTCTTACGGATCACCAAAATAAAGCCATAAAAATAACAAAACGAGCAGCCTAATCTGTTAAAAAATGTGTGACAGACAAAAGGCAACACCCCCGCTCTCATTTCATCTCGACGTAAGTATCATTTCCGCCTCTTGATTTATGAATTCCTCAAGTTTTGTCAGTAATTTATTTGTTACACAGTTTTCCCTTCAAAGGATGCCAAAAATTGCTCATTCTAGCCCTTGAGAAGAATACGCGGAGAATTCCGCTAGTTACGAAACAGAATTTAGGTTATTCGAAACTCTCTTTGAAACTCTAGAAGTGTTCTTGCTAACTTTTAGTGCTATGAAACACTTAGTAAATGTGAAAGTGGGATTAGACTTTCATCAGTCCTTATTTATGTCGCCACTAAAAGACATCATCATGCCTAATTTTAATAAGCCCTAAACAACCACAAGGTCTAGTGCGTTGTTAGCACACAAGAAATAATAGTATTAGTATTGTTGCTGATTTGCACCCTTTGAATATCTGTAAAGGTGTAAGCAAGTGTTTTCTTGATGTTTTCCTTCAATTTTCCTAAGAAATGTCATGCGAACTACACACATTTATTATTTTGAATTAAACCATAGAATGTTGTTTTATCTCTTAGAATCATCATGACATTTTATAGTTGAGTTTTCTACAATGGCGGAATCTGTGGTGAGGAAGCTCACCAAAAAAACTTCACCCCGCCCCAACAGATCTTGTGTATTTTCAAAATATGCTACTGCAACGATCAAAGATTCATTCATTTTTAATTGCGAAGAGCTGGCAGCCTGGCTGCGGAAGTGGCGGCAAATGAACATTACTTCCGTGTCACGTGCGCGGATGGCAGCGGCAGCCGATGCTCTATTTCCCATTTGCACCCTTCTCGTTCGCCTCATGCCCCGTAGAAGCTCGTTTATGCCCTAAAGGTTAATAGGTGATTGCGAGGGCAACGTTGAGTAAAGATTGGTTTTACACAAAGCTGAGCAAACAATAATTCTGCTTGAGCATGCTAAGTGGAAAACCTAGTGAAAGAATTTTCAAGCTGCACCATGCTGCACCAATGTGTTTTCGAATTTCGAATTCATGTGTACGTTTATTCGACGCTCTTACGGTGAAGGAAAACATCGTGATGAAACCTGCACACTCCTGCGAAGAAATTCAAAGGTTGTATGTGAAGTCGACCAACCCGCACTGGGCCAGCGTGGTCGACTAAGGCCTAATCGCCTTAATTCAGGGTAGGCTCGAGCCCCTCGGTGGGGACGTATATGAGCTGTTGATGACCACGCTGTACGAAGTCCACGCCCGCTATATTACCACTTTGGTAGAATTGTAGAAATAGCGATAGGCGAGTTAAAAAAAAGAAGACTTCTTACGTGCGTAAGCTTCTTTGCTGGCGTAGGAATGTAAAATAAACACGTGCAGAAGCTATAGAAAAGTTTAATGAAGTTGGTCTTTGAATGTAATAAGAGCTTTTTACCTAATAATTAGCGCATTGTTCGCTATTATAGTGCAATTATGATTGAAATGTGCCCTGTGGCAATCAAGTAGAAGAACCGGTAATTTAATTACACACAAGCTACTTCTTAATACAATGTATAAAATTGAATACTGTGCCGGCTATTAAAGATCCCATCAAGCCTAATATTTACTCAATGTAAAAGGTACGAATTATCGACACAAGAATTGTCTTGACGTGCTTCGTAACTAACAATTACATGATCAGCAATAAATAGCATTGGATAGTCTCGAACATCCTCAGATCAAATAAGAAGATGGAAGGTGAAAGTGGTTGCTCGCCTGTCGAATATAAAAGTGAAGCTAAGAAAAACTTAGGAAAGATTGGAGTGGAGGTGCTTAGTGGTAAAACGACATTTCATTGCTCTCTTGTTTACTGCACATATGCTCACGTGGAACCCGGAAAATACGTTGATACTTTACATACCTAGATGTGTCAATTCTAGTTTTAAGGGAACTTCAGAGAAGTCCTTATACACAAATTGTACAACTATCCAGTACTTTCGTTTTAGTATAAACCCGTAGACCAGGTCTGAAACTTTGAACACACTCGAGTCCAGTTTTTCTTGGCGTCACGTTTCACACAGCGTCGGGCACCATCTCGACTATCTGTTAGTCTGAACGAGCATCTCGCATTATCCACGTATACTTAGTTAGCTGTCGTTAATTGCGTGCGGTCTAGTGGGACGACAGGCTATTGCTTTTAGATTGATAATAATAGTGGTTCTACTAAAACGGCCCTACAACGTGATTACAAGGCAGGAGACCTCATTCAATGGTGGAACTAAACGACGACATTAATACACTTAGTTCAAAGACTCGTAAGAAATGTCGAGACTTTTATTAGTAAATAGATAAGTAGAGATACTGTTTGTATGAAGTAAGGAAAACTCAGATTATAAATTAGGAAGAAAAAAAAGCTTAAAATGCCTTTCAGACTCGTGGTCCCCCCTGCGATGTTCCCCTGGGGGGACCACGAAGAATTCGCATTCGCTTGTGGTCCCTGATTCACACTTGGCCGCCCAGCTGCACTTTGTCTGTGGTTGGTTTCATTTTGTAGCGAGAATATCCATATGAACATGAACACGCACGACTATATTATTCCTTGTAGGTATATAATGGAACATTTTAAAGTAATTTCCTTGTTAGTGTTCAAAATCTCTTCAAAGCAGCGAATACATCTAGGACGCATTCCGAATCAGACTTTCAGCGCCGTTAGCGATCAGAAAAATAAAAAAATTAACGGGTTTCGCCCGCTGTTACGTAAACGGGTGCCGTAATCTATTACAGCGCGTCTCGGAACGTAGGGCTAGTGACTAGTGCTCAGCCTGCAATGTCCTAACCTAACAAGACTAGGAAAAGTCTCACGAAAAAAAATTCTTTTGATAGTGTCTCCACCGGGACGCGAACTCGGAACCTCCGTATTGAGAGTCGAACACTCAACCATTCGGCAGCAGAGGCTGCTGCCGGGTTGGGTTGATGGCCGCAAAGGACCTAATTGACCTGCCATATTGCCAGGGTAAGAAGTGTTCTCTGACCTGCCACCAGAGTACCGAGTGGTTCCAACGAGACCTGTTTGCCCTAGTTCTTCTACGGAGAGTCGGACATTTTCCACATTCCATTACCAATGACACACGAGAGGAATTTCCAATTATTAACAGGAAATTAATTAACTCCACTGGAAAGGCCGACAGAAAGATTTTTCTAGTTCATGAAGTCACTACTGGTGTGTAAAATAAAATGTAAGTAATATATAATAATAATTTAATTTTAGACATACCTATAGCAAAACAGGAAAACTGCTTTTTTTTTTTTTTGACGGACCTAATCACTATTTATACCAGAGTGGTAATATAGTGGGCGCGGACTTGCGGGGGAGCAGAAGGCTCGTACCCCTTAGGAATTTTATGACAACGTATCTGGGGGCGCCCTCAGACGGGCTCGGACCGCGGCCCAGAACGTTGCCAGGGCGAGAAGCGCGTCGGAGAAGAATGACCCCTACCGGGTCTTACTGAATTAATTCTACTATTAGTTCCGCGTCCCCGCCGGCGGGGGCGGTTGCTACCTGAAGGGCAGGAAAACTGCAATATTGTATTTATAACTATCTAAAGGTATACTAGGCCAACGTAGTCGACTAAGCCCTAATCGCCCCAATTCAGGTTAGGCTCGAGCCCCTCGTTGGGGACTTATACAGGATGTTACAAAAATAGTCGAAAATCGAATCTCTTGTCAAAGTACCAAAGGGTAGACAAAAAATAATCTACGATTTTTTTAATCTACGATTCTATAATTATTGTTATACTTACTTATGCAATTAATTGCTTATTGCTCATTATCTAGCCCCTTTAACCACATATAACACGCCTTTATTTATAAAAAAAAAAAAACAGAAATGCAACAGCCGCAGTTCTTTACGCTCATTTTCCTGGCATAAATGACATGTTGCAAGTTGCAACACGCAATGTAAAGGTGTATTTGACTTGTAATTTAATTTTTATTTAATTAAGTATATTGCACGAACATTATGTATAGTATCGAAACTCTATGATTTAAATTAAGTTGACGCCTGCCTACTTGGAGGTTTTTCCTCCGAGCCTACCTATAATGACATGGATTGAAAACAAAATATTATCATACTGTTTAAGTTTTACAGAAGCGCAAGTAATAAAATTATAAACATACTTTTTATATTAAATTTCGTCTTCAAGAATCGTGGCCTGCGCCTGCGTCATAAATCTTCTATCTAATAGTTATAAAAGCAGCGCGTGTCGGGACGGAAATAGGCGCCGTTTTTTATATAATCTCTGGCCGTAATAGAGGTGATCATAGGTGAGCTACGGTGTAAACTTTTATCTTTTTACGGCTATTAATTTTGTGCTTTTACTGCACCGTCTCGTAAATTATACGGTGCTGTGGTATATTTATTTAGAGGTGTTATAAGATTATTGTTATTAGTCTATCGCTTGAGATCTCGAAACATATAAGAAGCTTTTACAAATTATGATTATTGCTTGACGATTAGTTAATGAACAGTTCATAAACAGTTCATATACGTCCCCACCGAGGAACTCGAGCCTACCCTGAATTAGGGCAATTAGGCCTTAGTCGTCCACGCTGGCCCAGTGCGGGTTGGTCGACTTCACACACAACCTTTGAATTTCTTCGCAGGAGTGTGCAGGTTTCATCACGATGTTTTCCTTCACCGTATAAGAGCGTCGAACAAACGTACATATGAATTCGAAATTCGAAAACATATTGGGACGTGGTGGGGATCGAACCCGCGTCACCCAGACAGGAGGCAGCGGCCCTAGCCACTAGACCACCGACGCTCTACGACTTTTGATTAAGTAAAATTGGGACTTTGTATTTGTAAACTTATTTAACGAGAAAGGACCTGTATAACTTATGTACTTCTTTATTTTTTACTTCTCTGCTCTGAGTAGCTTCTAATATTACTTCAAGGAATTTAAACCCACAGTCATAATCCCAAATATGCCTAATTTAGTCTCATCAAAATTTGTCACTAGACCTAAAAAATGGGTCATACACTCGTCCGTAAGTATCCTATCTAGCGGATATTGTATTGCAAAAACGGTTCAAGCATTTGTGAACTTTAATTTAAAGCGATAAGGACTATTCTGGTACCAAAGCCTGGAATGTAATAAACGAGTAGAAACAATTGCGTCGGTGTCCACAGATTGAATAAGGCGTTTAACGTTTAACCCGTGACATCTCGGACCAACCACCCATTGGACACCGCATTCTGTATAATTTACTAACAAACTAATTACGAAAAAGTTGCGGTGCGGGGGCGCGGGGAACACGTCGTGATTGGTTCATCTCGCTTACGCAACGTATTGACAGGTCTCATAAATTGGTTGAAACTGAAGTGGGCCGCGAGGTATTGGCCGCCCAGAGATATTTATATGTGCAATGCACCTATGCGTTTCGGAAAGTAGCGCCCTGATATGTGGTGTGATCCGAGCTAGGAACTAGGTCCGAGCGTGACTTGGAGCCATTGAAATAAATAACAAAGCATAAATAAGTACAGAACAGAGTGGAATTTAACAACATCTTATGGATAATAGACACCTTAAAGTAGTATATTCATAAACCAATTAATGCTAGATTTAGTAGAGCTGGGTATATTCGGGAAAGGAACCAACGACTTTGATTGCTTTCAAAGCACAAATCATCTTATTTTTCACAAAATTGTGGAAAAATCAAGTCTTAATTAAATTGGGGACGACACGACGGACTTAAAAAGCGGTTTTTGAATGGGACATGTTGCTTTGCTTTTTGGATCAGATGGCCGTGTGTGAGAAATGTCCTCAATTTTTTTTTTATTTTGTAAGTAGCGCATAACTTTATGTTATAATAGTCATCAACATCAACGGCCTGTTACGGTCCACTGCTGGACTACGAGCCTCCTCCAGGGTTTTGCCATAATCTCCACGCTTGGCAGGCGGGTTGGAGATCGCAGATTAAAAGGTTACTGTATCAGAGAGCGCTGCTGCCCGTTCCGTGTTCAACGTGTAGTCCCTAAGTCGCCTCTTACGACACCCACGGGAAGAGTAGGGGTTGGTGACAAATGTATTCTACTCTGCCGTCACCACACGGCTAATAGTGAAAAATATCACAATTATAAAATGTCCGAACTCTTAAACACTATATCCATAATACGTATCCGAATATTATACTTAGTTACTATTTAACTATCCTTCTGTAGCATTATGCGTTAGCGTAATGACCGAGTATGAATAGGAGAATGAAAGGCAAAAGCATACGGCGTGAATGCGCCCATGATTACTGCACAAAGGATAGACGTTCCGTTTTACCTATCCATAGCCTTTAGCTATAGCTCTATCCTTCCCAGCAGCGTTGCAGAAATATTACACAGAGAGCAGTGGATGGAAAGGAACGGAGGAAAACGGGAAAAGCGCCTCATTGTTATCAGTTGAGTAAGATTGCTTGGAAATGTGGTTGTCTGGTGCAGACGGTCTTGTTAATATTCTTGGCGGAATTTTTTGGAATAATAAAAACGAATTGCGTTTACGCTACAAAAGAACAGTAAGTGTTAAAAAAATGTTTATTATTATTTATTTATTTATTAGGCTTACCAACAGTTACTACACTAAATATCACAATAACAATACTGTACTTAATATATATATATATATAAACTAAGTGAATAACTAATTAAAGGTAAACACCTCATTTTACTCTGATAATTATAAAGCGAAAATGAAAATAAAAAAATTTTTTCAGAGATTTTTTTAAGAATAATAATCTATGAATTTAACATCATTTCCCATTTCTACTCTATTATAAAACAAAAAATGAAAAAAGAAAAAAATTGCCGATCTTGGGCAGGACTCAAAACTGCATCTCCTTGGCTATCCAGGCCAGAAACAGGCGCATTACCAATATGACACCAAGCTCTGTGAAAGGCCGACGAAACTTGACACTCTTCATTTTACCTTAAAGAGTGCATTATTAGATATTATATTATTAATTATTGATTAGCTGGCCTATTTTCATAGAAATCTAACTCCTGTATAATAACATTTCATCATAATTGGGATGGATACGTGAGTTTCGAGCGAAAATGTATGAAAATACATTCTAAGGAAAATATGCTTAACTAAAATCTACTTAACTGTATGTATGTATAGTACTGATTATTTTCTAAATTTGGTGATGTATCCCCATTTTTTTTTACTAAATGCTAAAAATCTAAACTTAAGAAGTACTTGAACTTTTATAACATCGTTGAAGGTATGCGATCAAATTTACATTGTACGTTATGATAACACTAGCTTTTTAGGGTCTGGAAGGTAAGTGGATAGGGGTGAAGGGGGTTCACTGAAGTCGTGATTTATCACGTCTGACTACAGACAAAGTAAGCTAGGATATATTCACATAGCGTTAAGTTCAAGTTAAGAAAAATGGAGAGCTCACGGAACACATAGTATAGAAAGATTAAAGAATTTCGTAGGAAAAAGCATTTCCGAGTACATAAACTAACTGCAATCATTGATATTTTAATATGTAACATCATTGACTGCAATCTGTTCATTTAATACTCGTCTGGTTTACGTTTTAATTAGACAGACAGTATTTACGACCGCAATAGATTAATCTTCTTTTTATATTCAGTAAATCTATTAGAAGCACCATTAATGTATCCAGTTGATGTTCAAACAAACGCTGTATAGTTCATGCCATACTTCATATTGCATCATATCGCAAACCTACACAACACAATTGTATGTATCCATGTATCCATCCTGTTGGTAACTGCACCCAGCTGTCAACAATATTTCAGAGTAATTGCATTGATAACATTCATCGTAATTTAAGGTCTTATCACAACATGCAGTATGCTCATATCCTTGTAGTCGTAAAGAAAGATTTTCATTGAGTTCTAAGGTGACCACATTCGATCCATCCATATGATCACGCCCCTATCCCCGGAGGGGTGGAGAGATTTAGTGGGCCCTCAGGGATCACATACTAAAACCGGCTTTGGCAATGTTTGAGTTAAGATTCGGGGTATACGCACCTAAACGAAGGTCTATACTCCAATCTTCACGTTTCTTAGTGCATTTTGTGACAAGTTGCTAGTTCTTCGCCTTGTATGACACCCTCGGGAGGACATGGGTTGGTTCAATTCTAATAACGACCTTATTTATAGAAAAAATCGTAATAATGAATTTTCGCTCTATTTGTAGAAATAATCTCCACTCTTCTCTTTACTTTGACGCGATAAACAAAACATTGCAGAACAATAATAGTATACGCCCTTAGTAATAAAATTAATAGCTTTTCTATTTCAAAATACTGCAGCAATTCCTTTGAAATTCCGAAACACATTTCCAGCACTTCTCTCCCCGTTTTATACGCGAATTAGGTCAAAACAGAATATATACACCAACGCCCCAGAAACCTGGCGACCTTACGCTCACTGCATTATACATTGAATCCGCGATATGTGTGTGTTATTCATCACACAACTAAACGAGCGATGTAAGCATAATTTGGAATGTAAATAATTAGGTCAAACATAGGCTCCGGTAATGGGTAATGTTGTAATAAAACAAACTTCGCCCAACCTATACGCACGAACAGCTGACATGACAATAATTTTGGCGACATAACGGCATGTTCTAGATTTTTCTATATATATTTTTTAATGACGCGACACTTTTATGTGGGTATTTTATTGTTTATTATGTGGTTTTCCTTTTCAGACTGATCTATGTTATTTACCTACCTACTCAAACGTATGTAGGTCCCGGATAACCTATTAAATAAATTGTTTATATTTAGCGGCAGGATCTCAAATACTATTAGCCTTCCTTCCGCCTAGTCAAACTTACTAGTCATAGTACTATTACATAGTAATTCGTCAATGATAAAATAATTAAGTAATTAATCAAATTATAACATTACAATGACACATTTTCAGTTCACAATACGATTTATTTATTATGAGAAAATAAAGAAAATGAGGAAATAAATACTTTATTATTATTATTATTATTACAAAATTTTCAACCTGTACTTCCTCAAGTGTTTCATGTCGTAGTTATTTATTTGTTAAAATGGATTGGAATATCCCACGATATTTCAATGCTTACTTATATACAAGAGAGAGTAACAAACATTCATCCGTACATACAAACTTTTGCGTTTATAATATTAGTAACGATTTAGTGGGCGCGGAACTGCTGTTTTTAAATGAGGTTTAGGTTTATGTTAAAATTTTTGAAAACTAAACTGTTGAAATGTTGTTTTCATTAAGTGCTCACTTAAAATAAAATTATAATTCGTGGTTAATGGTGTTGGTGCAACAATTATTATTCTTTTTTTGTACCTTGGTATTGGTATATTATATGTATTGTGCACTGTTTTTTAACCCAAATAAAAGAAAAAAAAAATCATCATTTTGTGTATAGTGGTGGAAACCTGGAGGAAATTAATTCTCGTATTTGATAAAGAGTAAGCTGATTATTACTTAATACCTACTTTAAAATATTTAGTACTTTTAAATAGCAAATTATTTATATTTGATGTCTTTGCAAAAAAAAATGAAGATTTATTACTACTAGGTGTTAATAAGTACTAAAAATTGCTACTATTTATTTGTTTGTATATAGGTAATATTATAATTTTATTGTTGGACTTGGAATAGTAAAAGAAGATTATCTAATATCTCTAAATTTTATTTGTATATCAAACCCTGATCTTGATTAAACATTACTTAAAATCACAACTCAAAGCATTTTAATTTTACTGAACCTGACTGTACCTAATTCCTTTAAACTTGTTTTGGTATTGGTTTTAAAATGTGTTACTCGATCGGAATAGAAAATAAATAATTAATTAATGAACTAATGAACTAAATATTTCAAAATAATATAAAAATAATATAATGTCACATAAAATACAATGTCAAATTTAAAACAAAAATACAATGTCATAAAAATTAAAACAATAACAAAAACAATAAAAAACTTGACATTGTATTTTATGTGACATTATATTATTTTTGAAAATAAATTCGGAAATAAACTAATATCAAATATTAGCTCTTGGTATTGATTGAATGGGAATAGATCAAAATAACTATTCGTATATAAGTAAGTAAGTAAGTAAGTAGTATATTTACCACAGAAAGCTCTAACTACCTACATAACATCAAACAATTTACAAACAATGTAAGTTTCAGCTTTGATATGAATGAGAGGTAATCATACGGATTAGTTTGTGTTGTTAGATTTGTCGGTAGTTTGTAAACGACTTCGACTTGATGCTTGAAATATCTAAAGACTCAAATAAATTTTAAGTAACTTCATCTTCGTGTGTCACTAAAACATTGGCCACGATTCACACAGTCACGCTCTAATCCTTAAATTAAGTTCGTCAGTCCTTTTCATCTTTTAAAGATTAAAAAGGGACAGGAGATGGTCATCCTAATATTAGAGCTGTCAAATATCTAATTTGAACCTTAATGACGCGTCGATTGCACAATTTTAGAGAGCACGTAAAACATCCGACTTAAAAATATCTTAATCTGACAGCTATGCCCTTATTTTAGGTTATCATTCATTCAAAATAATATCATTCGTTCGTCTGAATTCATCACCTCTCTTTCATTGGTCATAAAAACGAAAAGGATAGCTTAATGATGTGCCGTTCCCGGTAAATTACTTTTGTGTGGGAATATTCCCTTGAGAACTTAAACAATGGGAAAGTTGTCGAAATCTTCTATTTTTTTTATATATTTATATGTCACAATATTAAGTTTTAGGAGACAAATCACAAGTAATATTTGAATACTTACTAACCTAAGAGATTTCGTATATTCCCAATGTTACCGGGAACAATCACCGGAAATTTCCCACATGCCTGGGAATATTCCCAAAACTCCCAAAAAAATGGGAATATTCCCAGTATTTTTAGGAATATACCCAATGTTTCCGGGAATATTCCCGGGCAGATTCTGAAAGTTTTAACTGTATTTTAATAGGAGAAAAAGAAACACAGACGTTAAATTTTGATAGTTTTTATTCATGTGTGTACAAATATGCGTTATCAATATAATCAACAATTTATCATCAATAAAATTTTAGTATTAACAATTTGAAGTATACTAAAATAATTAACAAATCACAGAACGATCAACATGTTTTTCATAAGTTATAGGTATAAAACAAAGCAACTTTTTTAAAATCCGACCACAAAGATCCAGATTTGTTTTTAAATATCAATAAAATTTCAGTATTAACAATTTAAATTATACTAAAATAATTAACAAATCACAGAACGATCAACATGTTTTTCATAAGTTATAGGTATAAAGCAAAGCAACTTTTTTAAATCCGACCACAAAGATACAGATTTATTTTTAACAACGAGGTTTGTATGTTTAAGTACGTGCACCAAGTTACAAATTAAATAACAGGTAACTAAAAAAGGACGCTTTCATTGTTTGATGACCTTGTTGCCACTCAAATAAAGAGATTCGAAAATAAAGTGTTTTTTTAAAGAGGAAGCGAGACAGTTGATCCACATCTTACAGTCAGCAATGAACAGGCAAACATCTACTTGGCTGTAACTAACAAAACGACTAATATCTATAGTACCTATCTGCAGGGGCGTGCGCTTCATAGAGGCAGAAAAGCACTGCCTACCCTGTCATTTTCAGATAAATACCTTCTCAATAATGTACATTAATTAACTACACTACACTATCATACTAACTACCATAACACCCATATTAATTTTACACATCCTCATCCTTAACAAATTCCACTCGTCTTTTGTTTACGTTCGCCAAAAGCACTGCCTATTCCAACTGACGTTTACTTACATGTAGTGAGAGAAAATATATGACTGTGTGCTATAAAGACCCTATGTGCGAACACAAAACTTGTCAATGCGTTAGTGTGCGTGATTTCGCTCCATACAAATCCGAAAAGCCCAGCTTTTCTGTCCCGACCAACGACCAATCACAACGCACCAGTCGTATGAAAAAGCGCGTATTGGGTAAAACCAAACAAAAGGAAGGGCGCATTCCGAATCAGACCTTCAGCACTGTCAGCAGCGATCAGAAAAGCAAAAAATGTATGGCTGACAGTGATCCGGAACGCGATTAGGAGTACTTTAATCGATTTCAGCGCGTCTCGGAACGCAAGGTTGGAAACGTCAAACGTCACTCATTATTCGCCATATTGTTTACTTTTGTTGTTTTAACGCGCAGTGATTTTTGAAGTTTTTGATAGTTTTTTTGAGCAATTAATGCTTTTTGTGTTAGTAAATTACATTAATAACAATGAGTAATAGCTGTGAACTTTGTGCCGACGGGCCGTGTTTGTCTAAATTGCAATTTCTTTTAGTTAATTGCATTGCAACTCTTTGCAACGCAAGTCATTTTCAAATAAAATCTTGTGAGACTTTCAACTGGTTAACATTGTGTATGTACACACCAATAGTGTTTTGTTTTCCGTGTATTATATTCTGCACTTCTTTGAACGTTTGGAACGACGCCGGCTATGTCAATTTTTAAAGGCCATTTCGATTATCTCTAGTGTGACTTGTTCCAAATATTCAATCACCTGGTTAGATACTTGAGGTGGCCAAACTTACATTACATCACTCATTGCATGGAAACACCACCGGTCAACACAATACAGTAACCTAATTCATGAATTTTTTTGGTAAGTGCTTTTTTATCCTTTTTATACCTGCCTGCCTACCCTAGCCCTAAACCCTGTGCACGCCCCTGCCTATCTGTAATAAAATTACAGTTTTCTATAGTACCAAGCTAAGGCGCGAAAAGAAAAAAAGGCAGACATCAAGGGTCATTTCTGTGTCTGGGTATTGAATATTTGTCTATCTTTGACACCCATACTCGTAGTACAGGCCTTGCCTAGTTTTGGATCAGATGACCGTGAGTGAAATCTCTCACTTAAATAAAATAAAATTGTCTATATCAAAAATAATCAATTTTGCAAATAAAATCATACTAACCAAACCAGCCAACCAACCAACCAAACTAAATTAAAACACTAGGTAAAGAAAGAATTCCATATATTCAATGTTTCATGTGTAGGGGAATATTCCCGGGAACATTGGAAACTTTTGGTAACTTACCGGGAATATTCCCATAGGGAAAATACTGGGAATGGGAACATTCCCCACGGCACATCTCTAGGATAGCTGGATTTTAAAATTAGAATTAGAGCATAACTTCCCGAATCGGGGCCATTGTATAAGACCGCAAGAGTTTGAAGACACGATCTTCACGAATAGAGAAACTTACATTACGGCAAGTAAGTAATAAAAAAGGTAGTTTAGACCTTTCCCTTATAGGGCTGACTTGTTGCGTGACTTCCTTTTATTAGCTTTCTTTGTTCAGTGTTCCTAGATTGGACGATAAGTGCTTTTCTAGATACACGTAACTACTAGATAAAATAGAACTTCAAACTCCGAAGATAAATCGTCTCAATTTATGTTGTTATAACTTGGAACAAATTTTAGTACATTTCCTGCAGATTTTTAATTTGGCTTATTATCTATCCTTATATTTTGGTGACTGTACCAAACAATCTTATGGAGCCGTTGGGAAAGAAAATATTTCATATTTTAAAATGTCGTGGACCCGTTGGGAATCAAAGTATGAACTTAATTTGTTTCTACAAATCATGGACCTCTGGAAACAAGCCTTATATACTTCTCTATTAATATTGTCAAAGGTCGATATTGAGCTCTAAATCATACTACATCTGGGACAGAATTCATAAATTTACAAGTTACTATTAGAATTTTAATAAAACCAATTTCTGCAACATATAATAATACCAGGAAGAACGGGGTTTAGAATGTGGTACATTCAGACTAACTGCCTAAGCACCAATATTGTTTTTTTAATGATTAATATATCTTATCTTACTTAGCCTATGCTGTCCCACTGCTGGGCAAAGGCCTCTCTCTTTTCTTTCCACCCTTCTCTGTCTAGATCAGCCAGGCATCGGTAAGCCAGGTCATGGAAAAATTTTTTAGCTCGTCCTGCCATCTCCGCCGAGGTTTGCCACGTCGTCGCCTGTTAGTTGGGGGTTTCCAGTAAGTAGTTAACTTAGCCCACAGGATGTCAGACATGCGAGCGACGTGGCCGGCCCATTCCCACTTATGCCTAAGATTAATATATATTTACTATTTATATTGGTACTTGATATCTGTCTACAAATACAAAGCTGGTTCTATTGGTGAGAGATAGTCCTAGACATGATTAGCATGATTGGAACAAGAAATTAATATTTAACCGTAATAGGAAGATTTACCTTTTAAAGGTCAATTATCCTTACTTGTAAAATTGTAGCAAAATCGGTCTAGCTTCAAAATAAAACTGTGAGTGGTCATGTGTGAGCATAATGCACTCAACCAGGCGACTCCTCTTCAAGAAGCCGAGTCAGCTTCGTGAGAAATAGGTCGTGGATGTTCAAGAGCCATACCCTCGTCGTAACTGTAGTAACGATCCAGGCCAGAAAATAGGCATTTACAGTGGCAATGGTTTATCATAATATCTCGCAAATGCTTGAGTTAATTTCGTATTCGTTTTTCAGTGGAAGACAAGGGAAAAATGCAGTCAATTTAAAAGTTGCAATTAAATTAATGTAACTATCTGCGGTTTGTAAAACAACCTTTATTTAGCAGAAGCATATTAAAAAAAAAAGAATAAGTTTATCGTTTATTTCGAGTTTGATATAAGCAGTTTTTTTTTTAAATCTGGCGTCAATAGATTGACTTGGCAATCACACTAAACATTCTAATTTAATTTGTATTACCTGTGAGATACATTGTGTTTTCATGCGAAAGCCAAGTCATCTATTTATTTAAAACATAAAATATTTTTTATATTGATATGGTCACTATAAGATGTTGTTAGGTTAGCTAATTACGTAATAACTTAAAACAGAAGGACCCTTAATTAGGGACTAGGGACTGAATAAATTAACCGACTTGGTATTACGTGGATCTCACAACTTTTTACGGTAGAAGAACTGAGTTGCGAGACTTGGTTTTTTACAAGTTATGTTTTTGATGGCATCGCTATTTCTACCAAAGTGGTAAGGGGCGGACTTGATATTGATATTAGTAGGTAATTATCATTGCCAGACTACAACGTGCTACAACCACCGTGTCCTACCAGCTAGAGCGTTGATTTCAGAACACACGAAGTTTACATATTCTGCTGATTCACGGCTCATTCAGTTATTGACCTCGATTCGGGAAGTCATGTCTAATCCTAATTTTAAAATCCAGCTATCCTTTTCTTTTTATGACCAACGAAAGAGAGGTGATGAATTCAGACGAATGAATGATATTAATTTGAACGAATGATAACCTGAAATAAGGGCATAGCTGTCAGATTAAGAGATTTTTAAGTCGCATGTTTTAAGTGCTCACTAAAATTGTGCAATCGACACGGCCATAAGGTTCAAATTCGATGTTTGACAGCTCTAATATTAGGATGGACATCTCCTGTCCTTTTTCAATCTTTAAAACGTGAAAAGGACGGACGAACTTAAATTAAGGATTAGAGCGTGACGGTAAGAATTAGCCTCATTGACTACCAAAGTTAGTGGGTCGTAAGCGAAGTCTCCAGCTCCACTCGTACGAGTTACGCCCTGATATGAGTAAAGTCTTGGCAACGACAGGGCTGTTGGGCTAATCAAGCGGCCATGTTTGTCGAGTCAGCAATCCGGTCGCGTGGGAAGTGGGTCGCTCCCTAGAGAGGAGCAACGTCCGTCAAAGGGCTTAAATTGGAACACGACTTCAAACACGGGCTTCTAGTAATTAACGAGCTTTTTGGCTTTTTACAGCAGTCTAGTTACCCGACCGCACAGAGAAAGAGGTATTTACCTGTATACACCTGTATTTAGAGGTAAGTGTGCACTGTATGTAGGTGCCCCTGCCAGGTGGACTGATGACCTGACGAAGGTCGCTGGTGGTGGCTGGATGAGGAAAGCGGGTGATCGTGCGCTTCGGCGTGCCCTTGGGGAGGCCCACGTCCAGCAGTGGACTGCAATAGGCTGATTGATTGTGCACTGTAGTTGTGTTTTGGTCGGACGTGTGGTCGTTTCTTTTCTTCTTAGGAATTATAATAATTATAAGAAAATTCAGTTTTCTAACGTTGCAATAATTCTTTAATGAAAAGAATCCTGTTCTATTATTTAAAGAGAAATTTTATAAGAAAGGGGTTTTCTTTTGAGAGAAGTATTTTTTCTATTTCTAATGCTGAATATTCTACAAAAAACTACAGGTTCGGTATAGCTGGAAACACTGCGTAGGTTTTGTTTGTAGTCGGAGTGGAGTCTTCATTACGTGCCCGCAGCATCGTGAATATTATTGATCTTCAACTTCGTTACAGAAACAACAGTCCAACTTTAATTGGTCTATCGTAATTACAGCTCTATACATTTACTTAGGCACTTACAGCTCTTCTTCGGATAGAGGTAGTAATTAACATCATACGAGGTTCAATAAAAAAATAGAACTCAATAAACTCTTTGGAAGTATGAAAATACATAAATAAATCGGTTTTATAAAAGCAAGGTAAACTAGTTTGTGGTATTATTCGTAGATCAGGTAGAGCACATTTAATATTGAAGTGTCTGATAAACTGGGTTATCAGACACTTATTGTAATGAATATATTCTTTATGATTATGATTTTATGATTTAGGTAGAAGGGATCGGGCAAATTATGTCCCAATGACCACTGCGACCCGAGATGGATCTATTGTAGTCAGCCCTTCGATGTTAAATAGCCTCCTCTATATAATATAATATAATATATTCTTACATTCATTCATTAAAAATAAACAAATCATTATCATCAACAGATCATATACGTCCCCACAGAGGGGCTCGAGCCTACCCTGAATGAACAAAATAAAATTTACCAGTCTTGGCCGAAAGCAAAACTAAGACGAAGATTCAAAGCCGAAACTAACCGAAGTCGAATTATGCCGAATCTTTGGTCAGGAACAAACAACACAACAAACGGCGTAAACAAAGTGCTGTAAGGAGGAAAGAAAACTAGAACACACTCGAGCGCTGGTAGGAGGTTCCACACTTCACACTCCGCCAGCAGGGTTACTGAACTCGCAGAGCAAACGCTACACGTAATAGCAATGCAATCAAAACGTATTGTTGTTCATCAACAGCTCATATACGTCCCCACCGAGGGGCTCGAGCCTACCCTGAATTTATTAGAGCGATCAGGCCTTAGTCGACCACGCTGGCCCAGTGCGTGTTGGTCGACTTCACACACAACAGGTGCAGGTTTCATCACGATGTTTTCCTTCACCGTAAGAGCGTCGTATTTGTACATTATGAATTCGAAATTCGATAACACATTGGTACGTGGTGGGGATCGAACCCGCGTCTCTCGGACTGGAGGCAGCGGCCCTGGCCACTAGACCACTGACGCGACACTTCTATGATGCTACAATTCGATCTGTCAAACAAAACTGATTGAACATCACTCGTCTTAAGTATTATGCCGTTTGCGTCGACCTCGAGTTCCGTCCGATGGCCGATATGTTAGACCCCAAAGATTTCTGATCGTCTTTTGTTACTCTGAGTTAGACCCAGAGATGAGATGTACTCCAGCATAGTTGTATCACTTAGTAGAGACTAGAAGATTGCGCCTCCAACTAACATACTCGTATTTAAAATAGTTAAAATTTGTGATGGTCGGATGTTGAAAAAATCATAGGCAGGCTAAAGCACAGTCTAAAGCCCAAGTCACACAGAGCGGGAGCGGCGCGGTCCTGGGCCGGGACAAGCGGGACTTGACTTGAGTTTGACTTTGCTTAAGACCAGCAAGGAGAAGAAACTTTCGGTGGTGAAAAACGAGCTGTTGTTAACGATACAAGTTTCGCAAAACTACTTGTACAATCTAACCCCTTGTGGAGATGTGGACTGTATATTCGTTTATTGGTCTGGTTATCGTGTGTATTAATTAAAACCACGGAGCACTTTTCACAATGTATTTGACCCGGGATCGCCGGAAGTAGAAGAATGCACATGTACAGTCACCTTCAAAAGTGGAGTCGTATCACGTGTTTTTATACTTTGAAATAACTTATTTTATAATAGTTATTTTTTCTTGGATTTTGTATTAACGTATGATGTGTACGGGACTTTATTAATATAAACAATAATATGCAATAAAGGCCATAATAATGAAAAGATATTTCAAAGTATAAAAACACGTGATATGACTCCACTTTTGAAGGTGACCGTACAATGTAATGTTGCTACATGAAATATTACTTAAGACTAAACTCTTAATAATTTAATGTTGCCATTAATAAATGCAACACCCTGTGCCATGTCAACATTACACTTTACACAACTAAGCAAATTAGATTACTCATCGGAAATCCACACCGTATCCGAAGGGAAGTGATTCCCACATCACTCAAATTCAATGCGGCGATTCCTTTGGCACCGTTCAACACGTATACACTTCCTTAGGGGGGTACCAATAGAATCATAAACAGGGACCATTGTCTATTGTTGACAGGTTTGGAGGCGATGCGCCTATAGGCCATTGAGCGCTGCACGCGCAGCCAGCAATATGAGTTGCATTGCCGACTAGTTATTATGCAAATTGATATGACGCTAATGATTATCGAGTAGCTAATAGCGTATGCTATATACATTGTGTTAAAATTATACTAATAAAGCTCGTGTTTAAGTAGAAATTAATTTTACGACTCCACCTTCCTAATTATAGAATAGCAGTTCTTCATTCAACGACCGTTTAAATCGTTGAAATTAGATGAGCCGTAGAATTCTTAATCTCGTTTAAAAATACGTGAAGCAGTATTCAAAGACGTTCGGAAACGGAGTGTGTTCAAAATAATAAATGAAGGCTGTAAGCTGACATGTCGGGTACTCGGTACCCTCATCAAAAAAACATCGGACGCACCTGCTGGCGGCGTCACGTCCGAAAATTAGTTCCCTTTATGGTCGTCTCATCTCCGCAATGATCTGTAACAACAACAAAGAACATTTCACAATATTGTATAAGAAGATACATGAATGTGAGTTCCAAGCAGTCCCGGCAATACCGATGAATAAATAATTGTGCCTAGGCCTACAGGTACTGGTAATAGGCCGAAACTATTTAGAATCAAATAGCATTAGCTTTTTTAACCATTTTTATATTTTGTATCAAAGATTTAGTTAATAAATTAATAGTAAACATATTTATAGTTTATTAATAATTTAAGATACAAACTACGAATTTTTTGGGTGAGTTTG
>OX579662.1:4614894-4679808 GCA_951230895.1 Carpatolechia fugitivella
CATAAAGCACAGAATTGAAATTTTCAACGCTTATACGACGATTCATACATAATGCATTTTAGTAATGGATTTGAAACTTTGAAAGTAAGATTATGAATAACTATATACATTAAAACTAGTCATTTTTGTAGTTAAACCAGGTCGCTATTTTTAAAATACTTGATAAGAAAGTTGATTTTAAATATATACATCTAATGTAGTATAATATAAGCAAACATTTTTTTTATATAATATATAACTAAGGTACCTATATATGACACAATTGTATGTAACGTTTATCGGTGTCTATTCAAAGGTATCAATCAACTAAAATAATCTCGGTACAAGTGCTCTATGAGGAGCTGCGAGGAGGCAAGATGTGTACAAGCATAAGCAATGAGAAATAAAACTGAAATAAAAACTGCATAAAATAACTTGTTTAAAAGTTGATAACATTGTGCCAAAGATATCTCAGACATTAAGAAAAATAGTATAATTAGCGTAAAATATGCTTTGAAATGCCGTGTGGTGACGGCAGAGTAGAATACATTTGTCACCAACCCCTACTCTTCCCGTGGGTGTCGTAAGAGGCGACTTAGGGACTACACATTGAACAGGGAACGGGCAGCAGCGCTCTCTGATACAGTAACATTTTAATCTGCGATATCCAACTCGCCTGCCAAGCGTGGAGATTATGAGGCTTATAGTCCAGCAGTGGACGGTAACGGGCCGTTGATTTTTGAATTTATGATGCTTTGAAAAACAGGATCTAGGAATATCTAGCTTCTGTTTATAAAGTGGAGCCGCACTTGCGACATCGCATCGCTTAATTATTTCAACATGGACAGTTGGACTTGGAACGCGTCCAAGTGGAAGTCAGAACTCAAAACATGTCCCTTCCAGATAAACAAAGTGCTTATTCTATAATAGGAAAATATAGTTAATTATTCTTTGTTTACATATAAACTATTATAAACATAGCTCAAAAATATTATAATTTTCAAGACTAAACTTAACTAATTTGTCTTCGTAACTTGGTTATCTTTTCGATACGGAAAAAAATGTTTAAAAATAATGTTTATGTTGCCGTATAACAATTACAAATTGTTGCTCAACTAATAACCAAAACAAGCAGCATTTATGTATTTATATTGTTGTTCTATTCAAAACTATAAAGTTTGAATCCGCACTGCGCTAATATTTCGTGGTAAAACTTTATATTCCGAATATAAACACGGACTTTCAACTTTTTATAAGCAAACTAACATAGAACTTTACACCCACGAAACCACAACGAAACCTAGTGCTGAAAGATTTAATTGTAGCCGAAAAGATGCAAGTTTTTGTTCCCTAATTTTATTATACTCCCCTCTTATTTAAACCACGAAATCGCACGAGAATCTATACGGTGGACGGATTTAAAAATTATTACAGCTGTATACAACTTGCCTTATCTGGACATTAATAAGTAAATGAGGTGTTTATTTTCATTTAAAGCAGCAGCTGCGACCTATTTCGGATAACGTTGCACTCTAAAATACCTCGCGAAAGGTGTTCCTTTGAAATAAGAGCGAAAAGTCATTTACGCATACCAAATGCAATGGGTTATTTGATATCTCGTATGCGCAAAAATATTCGATGCACCGCTGTAATAATCGAATAATTATTCTAATTAGCTTCGAAACCGAAAATTAGACAAAGTTATCCGACTAATTGATTGTTTTTATATTCTCCTCGCTAACTCGTTAATTTGTATTCACCACATTTTGAATAGATAACAAGTTTCATCCGCCATACTTTGAATAATCATTTCAAGTTCAAAGACTTCATGATATGACATCAAAGTCGTCAAAGCTATCTACATCAAAGCCGCGGGCGTTTCAGACCGAAGATGGCGGATATGTGAGAAAAACCACATGCCCATGGTATTATGGTATACATACACGAGTCTCTTGCACTTCCTTTTGTAATTAAAGATTTGTGTCGGATGTTGGATGGTACTGTGTCGGTCGTATGTCGTAACTTCGCTCATATTTTTATGTGCTTCCTTGTTTAAAAAATATAAAAATACATCCTAAAGTTTATGCCGGTCACAAACACATTTTACCTTCCTTAATTTTGATTAACAAATCTGATCTGTCTGTCAAATCTCTAAAGATTCTTATATCAGAAACAGTTATGACACCTTCATTTCAGATTACCACTATAATTGCTCTTTTTCTCTTCCTGTCCTGAATTATTTTTATCTCCCATGTCATCTTATCCAGTGTCATTTCAAGACAAGAGTTAACAAGTGACTATCACATGTGATTGCTACTCGTATCTGTCCACGGTCGTGGTAACTCAGGGCAGGCGCCTGGCACCAAGCGTGACGTGTCCTCACGCGAGCCCTGGGTACATAATTCCAGCTAACTGTCACATTATAGTCACACCCAAGAACACGTAATGTGAATAAATCGTGCCAATCATAATTATGTTCATAAGAATGAGTGCTACTTATTTCAGATTTCGTTATGTGCTGATAGAGAAGCAGATATCCCTTTTCCAACACATTCTATCTTGACACAAAATATTGTTCGCATGACGTCTTTATGACTTGCTAAAGATTTGGCAGGATCGTCCAATGAACGCAGACTTTCTCAACGCTGCTCCTATTGAAACCCGAAAACAAGCCGTCGTGTCTGCGACTTACGATACGAACGATGATGTGTAACTAGCCTAATTTTGGGTGGTTAACTTAGTCATTTGCGAAATTATCATTAGCTAGCTCATAAATGGATATAGAGCATTAGGACAATAAGTAATTGCTAATTATATTAATACCCATGTTTCATATAATACCTTTTATAAGCGTGACTCTGACGTGCTCCACTGTTGCAGCTATATTACTGTTGTAGGTTTACGTGTAGAAAATAGGCGAATGACGACACTGATGTATTATAAATTGCGCTGGTCAGTACGCAACATTACGATCATCACTCGGTATGCCGACAAAAACCCCAGCAGCGATCAGTGATTCATCTGATGCTAGAGTAAATAACATACCTAGTACACAAAAACTCGGACGAATTCCCACTTCTCAACTCACCGCGAAAATAACCGTTGTAACTTAGCAGAGGCACGTTAGCACTGGCAGATGCTACATTCATTTGTTCTCAACTCATCGTAAACATTTTCTCGAATTGTGTGGTAAATATTGTCTCACAATGCGCCACAGTCAAATTATAAGACGAGGGTCATATGTTTTTGGAAAACATAAAGTATGCCAATATTTAGCTTTTTCCACTGCGGAGGCGGGGTTTTCAGTGGCAACAAACGCTTTTCTCAAAGTGACAAGCTGGGCAGGACCGGAGAGCAGTAGAGTAAAAGAAAGGCTAGAAACGTTGCTACGAGCACACCGAAATTAAAATTATTTGTAATTTTTCGTAGCATTTTCAAGTAATTTTGAAATTCTTTTACGTGAATGTTTTTTTTTATTATATTCTCGTATTTGATAACAAAATATCTTACTGTAAAAGCTCTGTCGTTTTCCAAGCATCCAACATTTCCGTTTAAAAAAAATATACAGCGCACAAGTGCAGCTAATTAGGTACCGACCAGCGATATTTCTTTCCGTTTCATAGCAACAACGATTGGTAATGACGCTAATATTATTTTCTTCGCTAATGCCGAAGCAAAGATAACAGTTTGACGTAACAATTAGCTGGTTGCCGTGAGTAGTGGCGTCGTAGTATGGCGTGTCGATGGACCGGAGAGCCAGCACGCGATCGCGGGCAATAGCAGAATACTGCTGATGTTCTAAACTGAGCTGTTTAACCATTCCGTATACAAATATTTATTACTTTTTCCTGTATTTGTATCACTCATCATTAGGGACATCGTTGAGTTTGTTTATATCGGATTATTGGGGGCATTCATTCAGCTGCGTTCATTACCCACGACGGACGGAACGGAACGGAGGCGGTATATGCGTTTGGGGTAAGAGGTTGTTTGTTTGTTTGTTTGTTTGTTTGTTTGTTTGTTTGTTTGTTACCTTCTATCTCGAAAACCACTGGACCAATTTAGTTCCGGTTTTTTGCATTGAAAAGGTATCACTTCAACTTAGGATCTTAGATATGTTTTATGTAGGTAGACCATCAGGGAGCGCTGCAGCAGCCTGATAAGTTGGCAACACAGGAGTTATCAAAAACTACCGAATCGAATTCGATGCAGTTTTTTGCATTCAAAAGGCTTCATATTGGAGCTGGTTGTTAGACATGCTTTGGGGCGGTAGACCACCAGGGAGCCCTGCAGCAGCCACATAAGTTGGTACTACAGGAGTTCTCAAAAAGCACTGAATCGATTTCGATGCGGTTTTTTGCATTCAAAAGGCTTCATTTTGGAGCAGGTTCTTAGATACGTTTTATGGAGGTAGACCACCAGGGAGCCCTGCAGCAGCCAGATAAGTTGGTACTACAGGAGTTCTCAAAGAGTACTGAATCGATTTCGATGCGGTTTTTTGCATTCAAAAGGCTTCATTTTGGAGCAGGTTCTTAGATACGTTTTATGGAGGTAGACCATCAGGGAGCCCTGCAGCAGCCAGATAAGTTGGTACTACAGGAGTTCTCAAAGAGTACTGAATCGATTTCGATGCGGTTTTTTGCATTCAAAAGGCTTCATCTTGGAGCGGGTTCTTAGATACGTTTTATGGAGGTAGACCACGAGCGCTGCAGCAGCCAGATAAGTTGGCACTACAGGAGTTCTCAAAAAGTACTGAATCGATTTCGATGCGGTTTTTTGCATTCAAAAGGCTTCATTTTGGAGCTGGTTGTTGGATATGTTTTGAGGCGGTAGACCACCAGGGAGCCCTGCAGTAGCCAGATAAGTTGGCATTACAGGAGTTTTCAAAACTACTGAACCGGTATCTTTACAGATCAGGTTCTTGGACATGTTTTATGGCGCATGGCGGTAGACTATAAAGAAATACTGCAACAGCGAGGATAGGTGGCCGCTTGGACACTAAGTAACTAGTAGTCTCAATATCGCACATACCAAATTTCTGCCAAATCCAAACAACATCCATCATTTTGATTACCGCCAGTTAGTTTTAAAAAGGCATACTAATAAATTATGTATGTTTAATTACTAGCATAATATACAACAATATCGAAACACAAAGAAAACAAAATGTCGTCATTTTTAATGATATGTTTTAGTGTGCTAAGTGATAACAAACAAAAGTAACGTACTTTCCAAAAAGTTTAAAATAAAAACAAAATTGAAAATTTTAAAAAACCCACGCCGGATTTTAAAACATATTCAAATAAAAAACAAAATTGAAAATTTTAAGAAACCCACGCCGTATGTTAAAATATATTAGAATAAAAAGGATTAAATAACATTTTTGGAAATCCCCCGACCAGAGTCAAATAAGATAAGAAATATAAAATAAAGAAATCTATAAAAAGAGTGATTTCTCACGAAATCCGCCACACAAACAACGAATTATACCTTTCTTAGTCCTTACGTTTACGTACCTACTTACCTTTTGCTTTCTCGTAGAGATAGACACAGCAATAATATTTATTAATTTAGGTACTATTACATACTCATCTATCTAATAATATGATACAAATCCAATAAAACACGTCGGGGGCTGCCATCATCGCTCTCTTTGTTCGAAATTTCAGTTTAAATATTATAACTACTTATTTATATTACTCAAAAACTAAATATAATGTAGATTCTGAATAAGTAAAACTCACGGTATTTATATAAAATTTATTAATGTCAGAGCAGGGAATGGCAGACCTCGACGTGATTTGTATCATATTACTAGATAGATGAGTATGTAATAGTACCTAAATTAATAAATATTATTGCTGTGTCTATCTCTACGAGAAAGCAAAAGGTAAGTAGGTACGTAAACGTAAGGACTAAGAAAGGTCAAAATTCGTTGTTTGTGTGGCGGATTTCGTGAGAAATCACTCTTTTTATAGATTTCTTTATTTTATATTTCTTATCTTATTTGACTCTGGTCGGGGGATTTCCAAAAATGTTATTTAATCCTTTTTATTCTAATATATTTTAACATACGGCGTGGGTTTCTTAAAATTTTCAATTTTGTTTTTTATTTGAATATGTTTTAAAATCCGGCGTGGGTTTTTTAAAATTTTCAATTTTGTTTTTATTTTAAATATCATTTGGAGGCTTTTTTCTACGTTTACCAGATTTTGACATTACATGAGAGTGACAATTCGGTTTTGTTTATTATTATTTTCCTGAGGGATTCCATGTCTTATCGTATGTGGGGATATGTGGGGACATCTTCACACACGACCATCTGATCCCAAACTAAGCAGAGCTTGTCCTATGGGTACCAGACAGCTGATATACATTACATAAATAGATAAATACATACATATATAGATAAACAACAACCAGACACAAGGCAAACACAAGTGCTCTTCACACAAATGTTTGCCCTGGGCGGGATTT
Source organism: Carpatolechia fugitivella (assembly GCA_951230895.1). Taxonomy (NCBI): domain Eukaryota; kingdom Metazoa; phylum Arthropoda; class Insecta; order Lepidoptera; family Gelechiidae; genus Carpatolechia; species Carpatolechia fugitivella. The sequence continues at coordinate 4,621,351 of OX579662.1, forward strand.
GAATCCGCGACCCAGTGCGGTGCCAACAAGTTTCACCGAAGAACGGTGTAACTTTAATTGACGTATAACAATCTAAAATAGAACTATTGATTTATCTTATAAGAAAGCCAATAGTAGAGGTTCATTAGAACAATATGAAAACATTTGGGATCAAATATTGATTTCGCATATTAGTAAGAGGCTCAAAACGATTAAACGTGTAACTCATCGGCTCAGCGATAAATACTCGTACGTAATTAAACATTTACGGACATAAATTCGACGCTTACTAAGTTCAACACTTTAAAACTTTAGTAGAATCACGCTCGAAGTTTCATTAAGACTTGCGAACAGAAATAAAAGCGACTTTATGTGAAATATGATTGCCCAATCACGAAACCGGAGGACGGAATACGACCAGTAAGCTTAATGGCGATCGTCGTCATTCAATATTTGATCAAATGAATTATTAGAGCCAACAGGTCATTAGTCTTGTTTGGATTTGTAGCTCCATTTCATAAGTGAAGCGGTTTTAATTACCCGTGGTTGTTTCAACATAAATCAATAACTATTTGAAATTTTGACCGGATAGGTGTTTAGTCAGACGTGAAAAGACTACGGGAGTTGTCATTCGGCAGCGCGTTTTGTGAAAAATTTAGTGTTCAGTGCATAGCGCCTGTAAAATAACAGAAAACGTTATAACCGCACCAAACTGTATTACCTCTAGGAAACAAACATTCATAAAAAAAGGCATTCGTTGGTTGCATCGAAAGCTGAAATTACATTTTCCCGGCTTAATTGGAACTGGGAATGTTGACGCCAACAGTTCGGCGCTCAAAAGGTACCCCCACACTCGAGCTGTTTGAATAGGGCTGTAGTGGCTGTTCTGTCCCATGCCCTCGCCACGAGTCAAGTACATCAGAATAAACAACCATTGACCGTCGATTCGATTTTCAAATTTACTATTTACTGATTCGGGAATTCCTCAGCCCTCAACGAATTCAACTCTTGAATTATGCACGAGAGTATTTTTGCAAACCAAACTTCGCCTTTCGTTTTGTTTATTTACGTTCCGGAAAGAAAACTAAACTTTCCGGAACTTATGCAGCATCTGCTTCAGAATCCCATCAAAGTTATGAAACTGGCTACAGATATTATTGATTAACTGACCTAATTCTCTCAGCCTTATTAAACTCAAGATGTTGAAAGCTTGTTAGAGCCTGTAATGGAATTTAATTATTTTTTGTGCAAACATCAACTGTTAAACAAACGCACGTGTCTGGCTGGGGGGGTTTCGGCCAAATTGAGGTCGTTGCCCGACCACGTGTTCCTTTATTGGCCATAATTTGGACTCTTATACTTTCAAGATGTATGGGAAATTTACGTCCGATTTACGTGCAGATTATGTTAAAGAAAGCTATTTTTGAGCTAAACATTTCCTACAAACGCCGAGGAGCGAGCTTTCTCTATGTTGATGATATTTTCAACAAACTGCTTCCAAATTGGTCACCATTTTCGTTTTGTTGTTCAAATGTCAGCACCGTTTTAAAAGTCACCTGCTACCATCCGTTATACGCCGGAGTGGTCCTTCGGGGAACACTGTAGACAAGAATGTCGGGTCGGCTGTTTGTTTTCTAATTCGGAAGAGCGAAACCGAATACGTCTTTATCGCTTTTAGAGCCCATAAAATGTAGTTTCAACGCCCATGTCTTTTCATTAGGGTGGTTGTGTTTTAAGCTCGCCAGTGGAATGTAAGCTGAGAGCCGTGACTGGAATGAACAAGCATTTTGGAGTTTTATTCATTCTGTTACGATAGGAAAGGTGACATCGATTGCGTCGCCCCAATTCGAACGACAATACAAAATGTTACAGTGGGTGTGATGGCAACCAGTTCATACCGCCCAATGTATTGTCCATTTCAAATGCATGTTTATTTTGTAACTTCTTTGTAGAAGGTTTGTGATGCAAGCTTTATTTTGTGGGAGTGAAAGGTACTTCAAAACTTCCAACCAGCTACGGGATTAGTCTAAGCTTTAGAGAGGATGTAAGCTAGATTAAGATGACGAAATTTTTGTTATGTTTTAAAAGGGATCTTTATCCTTTGATGTGGCTTAAGATGTGTTGGAAAATATAAAAATACTTTTTCTTCTCGGAAACCGAACAAAAAATACCAAAGAATCCCTATTCTTACTCTCCCTAGAGTTTCTAAATCAGGTGTAAATGTTATATTATACTTTTTGTATTTAGTGAAAATAGCACCCACCATCGCAACTATTTACGGGTGGCTATTAGTCTCTCAAGAATCATGGTTACTTAGTTCGCAGATGTCAACTGTAAACAAACACGGCTAAGCTCACCCATCGCGCACGCGCAGTGTGAACAGTTTGTGTGTTTGCCGAAGAACCTCACACGTTCTTTCGCTACTATACATTACGACCTGCCAAATACATGCTTTGGTTATTGGTCTTTTGATCTCTTTAGGTATGGTACAGGAAGACGGGTGGTGCTGTACAGGTGCGGTTTATGAACAAAAAAAGGAAGTTAAATTTAAAAGTTGCACAGAGTTATTTTCTCTTTAGAGTTCTTTTTCTTTACAGAAAAAATCACAATTTGTTTAATACACTCTTTTGTTCTGATGTTATAAAATGTTTCTTTAACAGTTCGCAGATGTTTGCGCTGTAAACAAAACCAATGCAATGAAGTTCACTATAGACCCATGCGAATAACTTATTGTAAGTTGCTCAAAGAATCCTACTTACTCACTATTAAATCCAAATGTTTAACTAAGTGTTTACTAAATTCGCAAATGCCGGTCGTAAATCACAACAAACGAGCAAATTGCCCTCAGCGTGGCGCAGTGGTGCGCCCTGGTACAAGGACAGAGCTTTGTCGTTCATTACTTCAATGTTTACCAGTCTGCTAGTGATAGAGGTGGACGTCTTTTGGCTGAGAGATCTCTACTATCTGGACGCGAAGAACAACTCATGTTCCGATTGATCCGCAACGGCCCCGTCTAGGTCATTTCTCTTCGCTGCGATTTTCTCCCTGGCTACGTTCTGGGGTCAGGGGGCCAGGGCGCCCCTTGCTCGTTGTCATAAATTTTATATGGGTCCGAGAGCCCTCAGATCCTCCCTAAAGTCCGTGTTGCGCTGTGTTACCACTTTGGTATACAGCAGTAAATCAGTTAGGTCTTGGTGCCATAATATTTGTATTGTATTATAAAAAAAAAACAAATGGGATTCCTGTAGAAAAAAAATATTTTGTTGATAAACGTCGATTAACAAAGAAATTCCATTACTGTGTCACAGTCATGTTATGGTGTAATTATTATATTATCATTGCCATAATCTACTTCTTTAACGAAAGTAAATTGAAATATAATAATAACATTCTACGATATTCTGCGGATTCTTGTAGAAGCTTAAAGTGGACAGCAAGTGATATGAACAATACGTAGGAGTAGGTACTGCCATAAATAATTTTGATAAGAATTGTCAGTGTTTTTTTTTTTTTTTTTATTTATTTATGATACAAAAAATGCATACAATTTAAATAAAAGCATCATTAAACCATTGTAGGTTTGTCTTGATGCCAGATTCGCTTGACGTTGTCAAACTATACAATAACGTAATGTATACAGTAATGTGATAAAATATACATTTCAAATTAAGATCGCGCACTTGAATAGAGCTTTTGAGTACTGAATAACCTCCGCTTACTCGTTTAGAAGTACGAAGATGACATTTCTTCTAGAATGAAAAAGTTAAAGATTTCAGCTCCTCGGTTATACGTATGGCATTTAATGCTTTTTTAATTATTTCATTTTATTTTATTCATTTGGAACAAACAACAGCAGTGTACAAACGCTTACAAACAAAATAATAATAATACTTATAGGTAATAAGTCTATACACAGCCAGCGACAATGTTCACAGGTTAAAAAAAAAAGTAGAAAAAACTCAATTGTCATTTTATACCAGTTACGAAGTGTGCCCCAATTCCAATCAATCAGTGCACGACTCACGACGTGTCATTTAATTAATTTACACATTATCCTTACTCAAACCCGGAGTGATAAGAGCAGCTGGTGGAGCTGATAACAAGACGCGGTTAATGACCGTCATCGGGTGCCAACGGGGACAAACATCCGTAAGATTTGGACCAACAATCGCTGCTAAGCAGAACTTGATTTTATACCATATTATATTACAAGTAAGTGTGTAATTGAGCTAACCTTCTTCGGGACGACCTCCAACTAGGTTGTCTCCCTGGCAACATCTTAGGGCGGAGTCCGTGCCTGACTGAAGGCGCTTCAATTTTCGTTTTCTTTCTTTCCCTCTCGATAGCATCTCACCCTTCTTTTTTCTTAGTTATGTAGATTCAAATTTTTGTTTCAGAGTTGTGAAGCCTTACATGGTTCATGAAATGACTATTTTGCAAAGATAATAGCCGGGGCTTATGGTTTTAAGTGCTTTCCGAAGTACAGAATCATCTTGCTTTCTTCAGATCTTGCATGGAGTACTGCAGTCACCTGTGGGATGGCTCAGCAAAATATCAACTTTCTACACTTGACTTTAACGCAGAGCTAAGAGAATTATCGGTGATGGGAATCAAGTATGGTAACCAAGCTTCACAGTTTGGCTCATCGCCGGAAAATTGCATGTCTGGCTGTATTTCGGGAAGTGTACTGTACAAGTCCATCAATTAATAAAAAAATAATACAGTCAGGGTCCTAACCAAACTGGGGACAGTTTCACAGTGATTTTAACTGCTGCAGGGGCAGCTCCCTTTAAAAGTCCGTGTAGTGTTAATGTGTTATTTACCACTTAGAGAGATAAGTCAGTCAGGTAAAAGCCGAGCATCTGATTGAAAGTGAAAATCAGTTAGGGTATCGATTACAAACAGTAATTATTGTAAGTCAGGTAGCCATTTGTTGAGAACTCAGTCAACATGACTATAGCTGGCTATACGGTTGACAATACCAAATACGACTTGCAGAGATCGGAATGCAAGTAGTGCAACCTGTTATGACCTTATTAATGATATTATTGCTAAACGTCCAACTTGCACTGACTATTCTGAGATCTAATGCAGAATATGTTATGCTATCTGATCTATGACAGCTCTAACCAGAGTTAAACAAAATTATGGACAAGTATTTTTCTAGCAGAAATTTTGTATTGAGCTTTGGATTAATCATTTGGCATATAAAGTTACCTCAATGTGGTAACTTACCTCATAAACAAGGTGTGGTAGTACTTAGTCAGGGTTAATAAAGGTCTAGTAGCCGGGCCATAAATTCAAAAAAAAAAAAAAAACTGTTTTGTTGTCATGTGGTTTCATTATCACTAAGCTGACAGCGACTAATCAATTTGTAAACCTTTCTGATCCGTTAGAAAGTCTGTATTATCTGTTTTATTGGTGTCGATTCCGCACACGCCCAACTAAACTAAACAATTAGTCCTATCACTTTCTATCATTTTTGTCTTTGACTTCACGACTAACTGTCAATTTTAGTGGCTTTTTATTCGTCACGGTGTTAGGTAGGCACTAAAACAAGACTAAAGACAGTCAGTCGTGAAGTCATAGACAAAAACAAAACCGATGATCTTCGGTCACTTTTCAATTAAAAATGATAGAAAGTGACAGAACTAATTTTAAGTTTATTGACCGAGCGAGCGAAGCGTCTGTTTCAGCTTGGCCAAATTTGCTTTTGTATGTCCATCTGTTTGTTTGTGGATTTGTTTGTTTGTTTGTTTCACTCTATAGGTCGCGTTTCTCAACCGATTCTCGTGAAATTTTGTGAGCAGGTTCGATAAATTAATCGAGTTTTTTTTGTCGAGTCAGTTATCGGAAATTTTAAAAAATGACGGAGTTATGGGGGTTGCCAGCTTACAAGGTCTACCGCTGAGGCTGTTTTCCTCTACAGGTCACATTTCTTAAAATAAAATAAAATGCTATAAAATGAAATAAAATAAAATAAAATAAAACAAAATAAACTTTAAAAATGTTTGTCGACAAAAAAAAATTTGAAAAGATATATACAGACTCGCGAGGTCTACAGCTCACAGAGCCACTAGTTTAGTTGGGCGTGTGCCGAATCGACACCTTTATGTCACTACTTAAAAATAAGTCGTTTCAAGATGTTTTCTATCTTACTTTCTTACAATACGGACTTACTATAGTGAAGTATTATATTTACAAAAAGTATACGATTACCGAAACGGTATTCGTTCCATCTTCTGCACTGCAAACGGTCCTTTGATGTTCTAAGCGTTTCCCTGGGAAACTCAGCACAGAGTCTGATGTTCTCTAAAACGACCACTCGTTGGTGAAAACACACAGGTACATACAACCAGGGGCTAACCTGGAGAGCATTACCATTCATTTACAAGGGCGAGTGAGGTTTGGAGCCGAAGAATGAGAAGCACTACAGATAGGCTTCTGTATAACACTGCACCAAAAACTGCAGTCTATATGAAGAATTGTTACGCTATGTGTGTAAAAACGTACAATGCTCTTCCAGTTGAAATAAAGCATTTACAAACTAAATTATTTCGACGGAAGTTAAAACATTATTTTGCAGTTAAACAGTTTTATTCAGTAAACGAATTTCTTTTGTCAGACTTAAAAGACATACTAGATAGTTAACTTATATTTTATAATGGAAAGCTATTCTGCAAAATAATAATATGACAAGTATAATACAGTATGAAAATCAAAAATATTAAATAAATTGTATAATGTATATTCCGTGGTGTATTGTATTGTATAAATAATTGACAACTATGTGACTAAATTCAAATTTTACTCATAATTCATTCATTCATTTTTTCATTTTACTGATAATATCTTGACCTGCATGTTAATTTTATTCTTGATAATATTTTGCATACTGATGAAATCAGTTAAGCACGCTTGAGCTATTTCAAACTATTCAACCTATTCTCTATGTACCGTGTTTACCGCAAATAAATAATTTCATTTCATTTAATTTCATTTTGTTTTTGTATTTCCAAAGATTCAAAGATTCAAATATTTATTTGTGAAACACATGTCAGAAAGAAGCATAGGTAGAATTATAAGAGTTCCAATGTGTTCTGCCTATCGGCGTACAAATTTCACACATTAAAATAATATTATTTAGCAATATCTACATAATACAAGGTCAATAACTTAATATATATAATGTCAATAATATGTCTAGTCAGTTTATATGTCTAGTCGGTTTCCTGCAGGAAATATATAATTTCTTGCAGATCAGATATGATTATTACCAGTCTACATAAATTCGTATCGTATCATGCAGTCGTTAAAGGATTCCAGAAAGGTGTGTTTTTATTTTGCCATTTTGCAGAAACATGATAAGTAGGTATTATAAAAATAATGAGTAAATAGTACTTCTGGGTCCCGTTTCACGAAGCAACAATTTACAAGTAACAAGTTACAATTTGATATTCATTGCGTCGCCAATTCGCCTAAACTGTAAGCCCTTATAGTTTTATCTCATTGTCTACGCAATGTACATCGAATTGTACTTGTAATTTGTAACTTGTAGCTTTTTTTTTCAATGGCTTCACGTCTAGTTTGGACGTATTTTGCCACAACGTATTCACTCAACATAACACAAACGAAAAGAATATTCGGTGAAAATGTGAAACGGCCCCCAGAAAGTACTAAAGGGTGTCACGGGCAAGTTTTAGTAGTCAGCAAGCGAGTGGCGAAGCAGGGCAGGTAGCAACAGAAAAGGTCGACAGCGCGCAAAATGCATACTGTCGCCTGCGCCGCAAAAAATACAAGCAATAATCAGCAGGGCCCCGTTTCACGAAGCAACAATTTACAAGTAACAAGTTACAATTTGATATTCATTGCGTAGCCAATTAGTCTAAACAGTAAGCTCTTAACGTTTTATCTCATTGTCTACGCAATGTACGTCGAATTGTAATTGTAATTTGTAACTTGTAGCTTCGTGAAACGGCCCCCAGGTGTTTATTTTGAGATACTCTTCAAATACGCCATCCCAGTATGCGAATATAAATGTTTAGGAATATTGATTCGAAAGTTATGAGAACAAGAAGTTTATTTTGCTAGTAACAAAATGTCAGTATACGTACGACGACGTATATGACATTGTGTTTATCAAAAGTGGTTTTGCCGTTGCAAAAAATATAAAATCTATCTCGACAGCTGCCGGGCGTCGACACGGCTGGGCGTGGACCAAGATTGATGCCCTCGATACGTAACTTAATCGATACTCATCATCAGCTCCTCGCTGCTTAAATCAAACCCGCGTACAGGCAGCTTTTCGTGTTTTTTTAATCTTTGACAGAATCGCTTCAAATAAACTTAATGTTCCAACCCCCAACAAGAACAAATATCTATTATCCTCAAGACTAATAGCGTTTTAATAGCTCCGTCGTCAGCCCGAAAATTGACGAGTACTTTTAACAGCTTTTTCACAATGGACAAAGCATTCACAGCGGTTGAAAAAATCTCAACAGCGTATCATTATTCACGCCCCTATGTTAACGAGAGAGAGAGAGACAGGTTATACGTAACGGTGTAAAAAAGGATGAAAAACTTAAGGCGCGTGCACACCTGTTGTTTTTATCTGGCCAGCTGTCTCTGGTAGCCATACCGGTAAATAAGCGTCGAAGCCACACCAATAAGATTTGGTAAAAGTGATATTCGAAAAAAATCTGGCAAAATTGATCTAATGTCCTTAAGCCAAACAAGCTTATAAAAACAACATTAACTTTACAAAGTTACATATTTTTTCCTGCTTTTACCGCAACTTATTGTATTTTTAGAGTGAGTTTACGTAAATGAAATTGTTTATTGTTAAGTCTAACTGGAACACGTCATCTCACACACATTTTATTTAATCGATATACCTAACGTTATTTGTATCCTATTTAGTGTTTTCACGTACAGTAAAAAAAATAGATTGAGATCTTCCCTCTATACGAGGACAAGTTTGTGTGAAAGTCTCGCTCACTGCAGTAATCTTTATGTAATGAAAGTTTCCGTGTCTCCGATACAAAGACTAATAAAATGTGACACAAAATGACTTCCCGAGAGATAGTAAGGGCAACTGGCTCGCGGCGGGTCACAGTCGTGTCCACCCGTGGCACGCTCGTTACGGCCAGCGATCTTATCTTCCTGACAGCCATGCCGAGCCCAACGACTGCCCGTTATTAGCTCTTCTGACGTCGCGTCATAGGGAACAAGCAATGAATAGCTACACCGAAGCCCTCGGGCGATGTCCGCACCCAGATCCATTGTTATTCCATAGCGGTTTTCGCTGACCTTTACACAAGTTTGCATTAACCGTCTTAATTGATTTAAAGATAATTTTAAATTAGAATAATTAGGGTGTAATTTATCAATTTCTCCGCAACGTTGTAAAAGTTCAAGCGTTTAATTGGTGGGTTGGGTAAACCGCGATTGTGGTTTTAATAATTGGCTTGCAATTACATCCATCTACTAACACGAAGCTTAAAGGAAAAGTTTTAAACTTTCATATACTAAATTTAGTAATTTCTTTACATATTAGAGTAAGTACATTGTTTTAAGTACCTAAATAAGCAAGGCAATTTGTTCTGTTGAATTTCTATGAGAATATTTTGCCAACTCGAATTGTTTTGCTTCAGATTGTAACATATTGGTCCCAGTCTCAGACATTAGAGATCCAAATATCCGGAATGTGTCGTGCTAGTGCTTGGAACGGTGCCTGCATAATCCCAATTTCTTAAAACATTCTTTCATTCAAATATATTATTGTGAAAGTCGAAAACTGCTATTAGTTAAAAGATACAGCGAAAGGTCAAGATTCTGGGTAGATATTTAATTATTCAAAGTTATTCTTTTGAAACTTGCAGATTAGGTTTATTTAAATACATTGGCCCCGATTCACAATGTCACGCTCTAATCCTTAATTTAAGTTAGTCCATCCTTTTCACCTTTTAAAGATTGAATAGGGACAGGAGATGGCCATCCTAATATTAGAGCTGTCAAACATCGAATTTGAACCTTATGGCCGTGTCGAATGCACAATTTTAGAGAGCACTTAAAAATATCTTAAACTGACAGCTATGCCCTTATTTTAGGTTATCATTCGTTCAAATTAATATCATTCGTTCATCACCTCTCTTTCATTGGTCATAAAAACGAAAAGGATAGCTGGATTTTAAAATTAGACTTAGAGCATGACATCCCGAATCGAAGCCATTGTATTAAATAGCTGCCAATTTTATTTAAACAATGCGCGGTCTAAAATGATTACTTCTTTTGAAAATTTGTGCGTTTTTATACTTTTATCTGGTCGGATAGCATTTTCGACCCACGTCGAAACATTATCAGCTGTTAGTCACCGCGTTGCAAAACAGACACTCGCAATGCCTTCCGAGAACCGGCACTCCAATCCGCAAAAACGGATGCCGGATGTGTCCGCGTCATTCGCCTGGACGACCTCGTTCTACATACGAAACATACTTGCTTGCTCTTCTATTACGTCGTTATATCTTTCCACTCGATCAGAGGCGTCTTCGTTTTCATCGTGTGGATTGCAATTTTGTGAGGTCGACATCCGACCTCACCGACCCTTGTTGTAGAGCCAAAGGCTACTGACATGGCTCGCGTAACGACTTCTACCGGTCCGTAGATATTATAATAGTCGGGACTTACGAGAACTATATTAATTCTGTGCTTACTCAAATAATTTTATCTCAAACAAAACCTTCGTTTCTTATTCGGACAATCAGTCGATTCATTCAGCCTGCAATGCCCTAACCAAAGTGGGGAGATTTTTGTTTGACACTAGTGTCCCCACGATTCAAACCCGGAACCTCCGTATTGAGAGGTTTGCCTTACTCGATCGCTCGTCCACAGAGGCTGTGAAAGGCTATAAACGCCATACACCACAAAACCTTTTTTTCATCCTCCGATTACACGCGTAATTCGGGTATAGTGTAGTGTTACGTGGTATTCCATTGTTTATCTCCGGATTAGGTTTCATGGATCGTAAAGGCCTTATTAGTGACAAGAGAGTGGGTCGGGGGCTAACACCGTTTTCTAAGAAACCTTCCTAAGCTGAGCACATAATTTAATATGGGGGTAATTTTCTGTCGAGCGTCGTCGGTGGTGTAATAGATAGGACTACAGCCTCTCATCCGGAAGACGTAGGTTCAATCCCTACCATGCACCAATGTGTTTTCCAATTTAGAATTCTTATTCAACGCTCTTACGACGATTTCCATCACTAGGAAACCTGCACATTCCTGCGAAGAAATTCAAAGGATGCGTGTGAGGTAGACCAACCCGCATTCGGCTAGCGTGGGCATGGTGGTGATAGCGTGGTAAAGATGATAATGGATAATAGAACCTCCAATTAGTCACGTTTTAAAAACATTCTTGACTAATCTAATGAAAAGTGAGGTGATTAGACAAGAGATTCCTTAGAGGTCAACATTACCATGAGTCATCACGTCATAACAACGACGAAATGATCTCGAAACCGGCGTCTGGTCACTCGTTCCGGTTAGTGACTCATGCGCATATTATGCATTTTCCTGCTTTTTTTGAACATAAATCTTGGCTAATGAGTGAAGGGATGAATAGGTCGATAATGCTGGACAGTTTCCCGGCTACCTTTGTAGTGAGTCAGTCAGACGACCGATAGAATGGCGCGAGGTAATTTGTCATATTTAAAGGAACAGTAATTTGTGAGTTCAGGACGCAAGTCGTTAACTTTATCGCTATTGAGATAGGAAACTTAAAATGTATAAATATGTAGGTTACTTCAGGAATATTGATAAGGTACTTTTACTTAAAGGGGCTGTAATTGGGCAGTACCCATGTCTACCTTAAGACATAGGTACTAGTTAGGGATATAAAATGTTGATGATGATGAAAGTTAATTTTTTACTAGGTGCCTAATAAGTCTTGGTCTAAAACAATTACTTATTAGGTAATTAGGTACTAATTAATTAGAAACTTGTTAGGAAAGTTGGGTAACATGAGTGAGGCCATACTCAACGCTCGCAACACTAAAAACATACTCGCATATGCCTAAAGTAACGCTCAGCGGTATCGCGTTATCCAGGGTCACGCGCTTCAAATACTTGGGGCACTGGGTTCGAGAGAACCTCAGTGATTGTGAAGATATAGAGATAGCGCAGGGCGCTGGCTGTCCGATGTTTGCTGCTTGCATGCTTGCCCGCAGATTTGCACAGTGTACGAATCAGGTGAAAGTGACGCTCTTCAAAGCATATTGCCAGTCCTTTTACACGTGCAGTCTGTGGGTGGACAACTCGCGTCGGGCATTCAGCGACCTGTGAATACAGTATAATAATGCTTTCAGGAAATATCCTGAAAGCATTATTATACTGTATTGTTGGGATTACCGCGATTTTACAGCGCCTCTGGCATGTTTGCTGAAGCACGCACAGATGGTTTCGCAGCAATAGTGCGAAAACGCTGTGCGTCGCTTTTAAATCGAACTCGAGCCAGCCCCAACAGTATTCTCAAAGCATTATCTGATAGGTGGAACTCCCCACTTCTCAAAAGGTGGATGGAGCTCCACAATACCTAATTGTGTATATTTCGTGTGTTTGCTTATGATGTCTTACTAACACTAGTATATAAGTTATTCTGTATTACTAACACTTTATGGACTTAATCCGAAATAAATAATTTATTATTATTTTTTTTTTATTTTTTTTTATTTACATATTTATGATACAAAAAATACATACAATTTAAATAAAAGCATCATTAAACCATTGTAGGTTTGTCTTGATGCCAGATTCGCTTGACGTTGTCAAACTATACAATAACGTTAATTAGTAATGTGATAAAATATACATTTCAAATTAAGATCGCGCACTATTCTCCTTGTCGCAGAAAGAAAAAGATACTATAGCTATTATTATTATTATAGGCCTATTTAATCATTTGCAATAAGTAACCCATGTGCTAAATTAATCCCATCATCCGAATTTATATTCCCAAAATATCCCCACATATTCCAAGATGTCCCCACATATTTACTTTTATTTATTTATTTATATTTTATAAGTAACCTTGCCTAGTTACTTTTTCTTTGTTGTTTGTTTCGTCTTTGTTTGTGTTTGTCTTTGTTTTGTTATGTATGCTTATCTAAGCTATTTAATTATATATTCTCTTTAATTATACCTACTCCTAATAAGGGCATCAATAGAAATTAATTTCATTTCACTAACCATTGTGACTGCTGCCTGAGATTATCAAGGGTGCATTATCAACGCTTGACCATTGAAGTGGATTTAAGAGTAAAAGAAATGTTCTGGATTAGTTTACTAATCAAAGTATGCTTTAACTTGATGACAATACAAAATTATTATTTTTACGTTTAATAATTGACATAAATCTAGCAACCGTTGCTATAAAAAAAAAACTCACAATTGTAATAATATACTCTTCTTCTTTTCGAGTCGATGGTTTTATATTTTGGTGGACCAGTAGGCAGCCACCCGGCGAGCATTGTCGGTCGCCTCCCACAGGTCTCGTAGCGTGCAGGTGTCAGGGCATGAGGGGCATGTCAATAAATGAGCCATTATTTGTGGGGTGGCACCACACTGGCATTGACTGCTATTAGTGTAACCCCATCGGCAGAGGTTGTCCTTGCAGCGGCCAACTTGGGACTTCCATATTGGCCATTGCAAGTCGTCACCCGGAGGAACAGCTTCTTTTTGGGGAATAAAGCTTTCCATAACGGGGAACGCCCTCTTCCATAGATTTGATTTAGCCTGAATAGGGGCGTCCTTCACTGCAGTTACAGTGGTGAGGAAACTTCTACGGCTTTTAAGTCTAGGAAGGGCTGGGCAGCTTCCGAACATGGGGTGCTTGGGGTTCAGCTCCTGCTTCGCTTTCTCGATTGAGCTTGCTACTTCTCTACGAACGCTGGGTGGCGCAATGCCTGCCAGTGGGTACAGCTTGTTTATCGGAGTTGGTTTTAAACAACCTGTAATTGTCCGACAAGTCTGGTTAAGAGCTGCATCCACTAGTTGGTGTGAGCAGAACGGTTCCATACCGGCGAAGCGTATTCTCCGGTAAAACAGAGCGCCAACCCAGTCGTTCGCAGGGTCTCGGGCGAGGCTCCCCATTTGGTCGAGGTAAGCTTTGCAAGGAGGTATATACTTAATGACCAGGAAAATAAGGGTATTTTATCAAAAACAACTGGGAGTAATTTTTAAATGTTATTTGATCATTAAAAAACAAAATTACTATACATAAAATACATAGGTAATGTGTTGTAAATTTGATTAAAACAATATTTTTATTGTTTGGTCAGCTTAGCAGTAAGGAACCTCATTTCTTTGATTTATTCTATTGCAATTCAATATTTTTGATGAGGCAGTGTTAAATCTAAAAAACTTACAGGTATACAAATAAAATATGGGTAGTAATTTTAAAACTGTTTAATTTTTCTATAAAACAGTACCTAGTTAGGGTTCGCGTGAGGACCGGGCTGAGCAGATGTTACAATAAAATAAAAACGCTGAAGCAAAATAGTTCGTGCGGGCGTGCAGATGTTTTCATAGAACTGCTGAGCAATGATTGCGGATCAGATTGGAGGCCCATGTCGTCATATTAATAAAATTAGAAGAATATGGCCCCACGTAATAAAACGATCGTGCGTAGCCCGTGCCCGGGTGAGCTAGCCAGCCAGCCAGCCAACCCTCGCAATGTTTTCGCGATGGGGCGGGTGCGCGCGGTACCGCACCGCACTGGGAATATCACCCTCGGCAAGCCCGATCGTAAAATACTACATAACTTTCAAATAATACCAAATATAATACAACTTTCATTCATACTTACCCTCATTAACGAAGAAAAAGACGACAATAAATTATATCGATCACCATGTGTACACAAAACAAAAAAATCCAATTTGAATATTTGGGAACACTTCAATTTTAATTTCTTTGATGCTAACGCATACACTCAATGTTATTATACATAGTATTTCAAATAGCAAAATGTTTTTACTGAATAATTAATTCTTCACAAGAATAAGTTCTAATTCAACACCACAAAACACTTCCTCCTCCTACGACCAAAAAATGCGGACTGAATGAATGAATGAGCTAATGAGCAAGCAGAGCAGATGGTTTTGAAAATCATTCATTCTCAATCAATCAATCAATCAAGAATGAATGAAACGCTTTGGGTTTCTTCTGGTCAAACGAACTACTGCCATCTATTGAAGAGAGTTTAAAAATATAATCAAGTGGCGAGTGGATGTTGTGATTTTAGCGCCATCTACTGTCAAATAGGAGTATTCATTGTTTTACTGCCATCTGTTGGCAAGAAAAAAACTTAGTAACTACAACACCAAGGAATACAAATTCCTTGTACAACACGCTCCACACCTTCCGATCCTACACCGTCCTATCCGACATATCGGAAGAAATCGGACAATGTATAGGGCAACAGGTCCTAGTTAGGACAGTGTGTAGAGAATGAGGATTTCCGATTTAGGACGGAGCGCGGAGGATCGGAAGGTGTGGATCCGTATATAAAAAGGTAGTCTGCGGTGTGGATCGTACGGCCTCTGATAGAAGTCAGATAACAGATGGAAAACGTGTATCCGAATGTACAGCAATACGCTGCTAACTTCTGTGGAGTGAGTAAGTGAGCCAAATGCCAATCAAAATGTCAATTCGACAAACAACCAACTCTCATCTCATTTCACATTTGATTTCATTTATTTATGTCAAAAATGGAAGAAGAACGTCTTTTCGATGAGAGAGTTTCCATTCGGGAATCCGCACGACCCCTTAAAAAATACGGTAGTACGTGTAACCATATGAAAAGGAACGAGGAGTTCATAAAACATGTGATATCAAAAGGTGATACGTTGCAGGGTCTCGCCCTGAAGTATGGTGTAACTGTAAGTGTTCAAGCTTGGCAATAAAAGTGTTATTAACTTGTTGACTAGTGTCCTGGATAAGAATATGGCGTGTTTGTTGGTTGCAGATGGAGAAGATAAGGCGGGCGAACCGTTTGTTTGCGTCGGACAGTTTGTTTTTGAGGGAGTATTTATTGATCCCTGTGACGAAAGATTCACCTTTCTATGAGAATGGAGAGCGTGTGACGGAGCCTAGGGCGCCGAGCCATCGCGCGTCTATCGGAGCGATGCCTAGCAGAGACTTCTCACCGGGCAGTCCAGACGAGAAAAAGACCTTTGATGAATTTCTGAACAGACTGGACTCTTCCCTTGCTGATATAAAGAAACATGTAGAAAAGACTAAGGAAAATAGCGAGTGAGTACCATTTTATAGCTTTTACTTCATTATTATTGTTAAGAACACTATCCCACAATAGTGCTCTTTGTTTGTTGATCAATATTCAATTTTACAACCTTTCTTATTGATTAGCAATATACTTCAGTTTTTGTATGCAGACATCAGCAGCATTTATTGAATCTCAGATTGAATGTCTGCCATTGTGTAGAAACAATGTGATGGACAAGCTGCCTATAAATTATCTTATTACCAGTCATAAAATCCTATAACAGTTTTCTTCAAATATTTTAATGACATTAGACAAAGAAATCTGCACACAATACTACCATATCCGTAGGTCCTTTACTTACCCATTGTGGGTGTTAATTCAAATTTATAATACATATATAAATTTGTATGATAAGCAAGAGCAAATACAGTATCCTGCACACTGATAACAATATTTGTGTTGGTGATAAGGGCATGTTTGAACAGGGGAACTATATTGGCAAACATCTAGAATAATCCAGTAGTAGAAGTAAAAAGTTGAATAATGAGACTATCAAGCACATATTACAAAAATAATTCCTTTTTTAAAATAGTATGTATACTTTCCTAGTAAAGTTTAGTAGGTGAAAGAACTCTGATAAAAATCAGTGATTGATTACTTGTTTTTTTGTATTTCACATGATGTAGGTTAGCCATTCACCTCAACACTCTGATAAGCATGAGCCCGTCTGGCCTGGCCTAAGGAAGATGACAATGATACTTTGGAATTAATATAAAAACATATTTGATAAAATAATATAATAGAACCATGGTTTTCGAGTTTAGTCATCAACTTCACAACCTACCTACACAATAATAATGGCGATAAACAATAAACATGGATAAAAACTATTTATTTGAAAAAAAAGAAAACAAATAACGTTTGTCCCTTTGTTAGTTTTATGGTCAATAAAACTTTCATGGTTTGACCATTTTACAGTAAATTATCAACTCAATCAAGCTGTTCAATGTCAAGGCAAAACCTTCAGTTGTTTCTTCCATTCACTTAGTCATATCAGCATGTTCATAAAATCTTGCAGTTTTTATTGAATAAATAAATAAATCAGGTGGAGTATTACTAATATTTTCAATGTAAATTTGTTAAACTAGGTAGTACTTAAATTGACCAAACATTACTTCCATGGTCATTCAGACTGGCATTCAACATGTATCAGATCAATACACAAAACTTGGCACAGTCATATGGTATGCATACAGTATGTAGTTTCTGTGGTGCAGTTATGATTTTAGTTGTTATTTCAAATTATTAGATTAGATCTTAGCTAGACTTAAGGTCCTTAGGGTCCATTATACAATAAAAACATTAAAAATGACCCATAATGTTCTGGCAAAAAATATCATGCAAGTTTCTGCCTTTAACATTATGGGAAGCATATTTGTATTTTGCGTTTTTTTATTACTTATTAAAAGCTCACTTTCATACAAGTTCTATATCTATAAATTGTTATACACACACACACTTGCGATCAGTAATACGCGGCAAATCGAATCCTTCCTTTCCGCGTTTTCGCGTTCACCGTACGCGTCGACTCACTCAAGGCCGCCACCACTTTCTACCGGTCACATGATGATGTGATGATACTACACCGCTAATGGCCTCCAAGAACTGGTCTTACTAAGTTATCTCTCATAATAACGGCTATAGGATTCAAATTCACATTGGACCTTTATATTTTTCACACGCTCTTTCTTAATTTTGTGCCTCAGAAGATTGTTGTTGATATTTTAAGTTTTAACTGGTCTGAAAAGCAAGGCCCTATATCAGCTAGGCACAACACATGTTTAGATCTAGCTTTGTTGTACTTTAAAATACTCCACTCAAGCACCTACCAGGAATTGTTTAGTTTCGTTATTTTAGTTAGGGGTTGCATGTAAAAATGTATACATGCAGAATTGAACTGCTCGTTGATTAGTGTATGCCTCGTCCTTGATTCTGATCAATGCGACTTGTTTACAATTTACGAGAGTCGCGGGTACACCCATCATAAACAACCCATTCACATTATAGATTTGTTTAAACATTCTAGAGCCTATTTTTGTGGAATACGCAGACTTATTTCTTGTCCTCTGAAACACAGACTTTTCATATTCTAATTTAATAAAGCTTGAATAGTCCGTCAGTATCAATAATAAATTGTTTTAGCTACTATCTAAAAGCCTTAGGGCGTTTGCGCCCTCATCCGTATCCGATTCTCATAAGATTCTTATCCGTTTCTGATCCGGTTTGGCCATCCTAGTAATTGTATGGACGCTTACGCACCCATACGTATCCGGTTCGTTTTCGATCCGTAAATTCTCACTCCGGATCGGTTTTTTTACGGATCAAAACCGAGTTGAAGTGGCCGCCATACAAATTGTACGTACGCTTGCGCACGTCACGATTTTTACAGATGAAGAGTGAGGTACGGGGAGGGGAAAGCTCGCGCTGCTAGTGATGTGCCAAATTATAAATTTTTTGATAAACAAGTATTTTGGTACTCGTTACAAAAATAACCGAATGCACACTCGAGACAAGAGACTCCAGGATTCTATTTACGTGAAACGAACTATACGAGTAACGTGAGCGACTTTATTGCGGGATCTACATTAATAAGTAGATATAATTAAAAAAGATCAACCTAGTATTCGAATTCTATAAGTACCCGAAATCTATACTCGAGTACAGTCGACTGCTCGTCAGTCAGTGGTAAAGTGTTAACACTTTGACCTTGAACGCTTCTTGCTTCTATAGCATTATGGTCGAGATCAGCTCAGTCAGTCAGCTCGACTCGTCACATCACTACGACAATATCATGCAATATCGTCTCAAATACGAATGAAAAACGGATCGGATACGGATGAGTGCGCAAACGCTAGACGTGAATTTACCATCCGTTTTTTTACGGATCAAAAACGGACCGGTTGAGAATCGGACACGGATGAGTGCGCAAACGCCCTTAGGCGATGCTTTCGCAGTCGGCGAGCGACGGTGAATGGTACAGTAATTTTACGGTTGCGTCGTTCTAAATAGAATCTTAAAGATAACTTTATTGTAAAAGATAAAATCAAATATTCTTACTCTTATACGTCGCGACGTGAGTGCTTTCTATAAGTTATGTTTTTTTTTTATCTAACTAGAACGCAAGTGACGATAGTCGGTATTTAAAGCGAAAGGATTATTCAAATATATACTTTATAGAATGAAATCAATAGACTTTATTGTTAGGGTATCTGTCTCTTCCAGATATGATAATCAACCGTATACCTGCATACATACCGTCTTTAAAAAAGGTGATGCCCTTCTGTCCTTCTAGCTATGCAATATTATCAAGTCTGTCCGTTGAACTCAGGTCAGCTGTGCATAACAAGTAATCGCTTTTCAACTACTAAGATGTTGCTATTATACATAGTGAAATGGAAAATATTATATAGAGAAATAAATATTATATAGATCACAATCTATCCATAAAACTTTCTTCAAAAACCGGTGTGGTAGCGAGATGAAAAAAAGATATCAAGTCCGCGCCTGCTATAGGTAATTCAACATCAACGGCCCGTTACAGTCCACTGCTGGACTATGAGCCTCCACCACTTAAGTGGAGGGTTTTGCCATAATCTCCACGCTTGGCAGGCGGGTTGGAGATCGCAGATTAAAAGGTTACTGTATCAGAGAGCGCTGCTGCCCGTTCCCTGTTCAATGTGTAGTCCCTAAGTCGCCTCTTACGACACCCACGGGAAGAGTAGGGGTTGGTGACAAATGTATTCCACTCTGCCGTCACCACACGGCAGGTAATTACTTTGGTAGAATTTGCGATACGTCCGTTAGGGAAAAAAGAAGAAGAAAGAAATCGACCAGCTGATCGCGCGGTTTTTGTTTTGAGTTTTTATACTCCTTGGAGAAAGTTGTAAATTTCAGGGGCGGAACCACAAAGAACACGTCTTTATTTATCGGATATTTTCAACTCCACCCCGCATATAATGTTCGTATAGCTGATATTCAAAATGCTGATGTTATTATAACGCGATTAGGAAAGTGCACTGCTGCGTTTGTTACGCGCTTACACTTTAGTTCTGTACAATAACAAACTACGAATAACTAAGATAAATTGTTGGTTTATTATTATTGTTCTATACTGATTTGTAATGTGGGAAATCGAGATCTTTACAGAGTAGTTTCCTAGCGAAATTACTACAAAATAAAATTAATTACGTCGTTGTTTGCTTTGAATTTGTATTCCAATAAAATAATTGACGCGTTTATTAAAATACGACCCAGTTTTAAATCAAATATTCATTTCCAACCCTTTTTTTGTAAAGACTTGACAAAAAACTAGACTAACTATAATAGAGGTTTGCTGTTAAAATCGTAGAATAATATTTATATTGCACTTTGGCAGATATACACATACACTGCGCTTCGCTTATCTTTTGAATACAAGCCGTGGTTCAGTGCTCCTTATAATAGTCTTGCGCACGATAGAGCTATTAGACTGGCGCTCCACTAGACTATATTGATTTTAAGAACAGAATATTTACAATAGTTTATACGTGCTAGAAATATGTGGAATAACGGAGAGAAAAAAAAAACTTACCAATTACAATAAAACTAGATGGACATACAGGCAGCCACGAGTCACATTTTTAGAACGAAAGTTTTTCAGTTTCATGAGTCGAGCTTTTGCGTAATTTTGGAAAACGTCGTATA
Organism: Carpatolechia fugitivella; assembly: GCA_951230895.1. Classification (NCBI taxonomy): domain Eukaryota; kingdom Metazoa; phylum Arthropoda; class Insecta; order Lepidoptera; family Gelechiidae; genus Carpatolechia; species Carpatolechia fugitivella. The sequence continues at coordinate 4,642,351 of OX579662.1, forward strand.
CCGCTCGCTAGACCAATTGATTCCTGCACTTTGCCAGGTTAGGAAAATGGAGCAATCCTATTGAGAGATTTTTTCTCGTACACCGCTATCACAGGTTAATAATTCTATAGTTAATAATTCTATAGTTCATATAGCACATTTTTCCAAACGTATGTTACAATGATCGTCGCAAAAGCGAGCTTATCTCCACAAAGAGATTTCTCCAGCCATCCTGTATTACAGAGAGAGATACTTACGAGATACACTTACACACTTACTTACGTAGAGAGATACTTTTTGGATTAATATAGTACTAAACTAGTAACGTATCGCTTCCTTAGCTCAGTTGGAAAGCAAACCTTAGCGCGTCTATTGTATTAATAAACCGGTCGTCGATCTGCAGAGCGCCTGCCCTCTCTGAGCTGATTTTCTGACGACAAAAACAATTTGGGCATTGTAAAGTACAGTTTATTAACTTAGTTAGCTACATAAAAGGTAATAATAAAGGTTGTAACAATAAATTGTATTATGGAGTGGCTGGCCCCGAAAAGCTTGCCGAGACGAGACGGGCGATGAGGATGACGCCCTATTAACTGGACTGCGTCTTATATTATTACACTCTGTAGTCTCATAGTAATCACCAATAGCTATTAGTAGGTTTCGTTTAGAACATCAAGTCACTTCCTGCCGGTTATAACTGCATTTCATTGCTGTTGCAGTATTAATTTACCGTCCCAGATGTGACCTAAGCACAGCAATGTATACTGAATTAGACTTTGCATCTATCTAGCTAGCACAGAGGTTCTAATGCGTGTTTTCAACTCAGTTTCTATCTCAGGTTCTATCTAAACCCTCGCCTCTTTTAATACGTGCGTGACAATGTTCTACATTATGTACTATAAATATGATTTCAACTAAATCTCAAATCTAATCTACATATACGTGCTTCACAGTCAAAACAAATCGATGCGGAGTATTAGTACTGTTATAAAATAACGATGCTAGCGAAAAGGCTTAGCTATCCCAAAAACCAAATGCAGTATCATCATAATTTCTCCTATCTTCCACCTTCCCGTCCAGCGCCAGACAGTTCGCCCTGATCCTCCGAGCGGCTCACACGCCCAATTGTTCTGATTCAAATTGTCAGTTTACGTAATTTCAATTTCCAAGTTTTGTAATCTAAGTTGAACAATTGTAATGTAAGCTAGTGTATTAAACATTGTTTTTTTTACAACGTGTCAAATTCGTAATATCTTTTGGGTGGCCAAGTCAGCCCAAGAAAATTAAAAACTTTTGCTCCAGAGGTTCCACAAAAGCTCAAAAAAGAAAACTATTTACAAACTGATCGAGTCAATTCCTAAAAATAAATTGCGCATTTAATAAAGTTAAGGAACTAAATAGTTATTCAGTTTCCACGCACACACACTCACGTACACAACTCACCACGCACACACCCTCACAAGCACGCTCATATCATATGCTCACAATTACAATCTCCCCCATGTTTTATTTTTATTTCTCCAGATTTTTCTTACTTATATTTTGTCATGTTTGTTTTCATTTCACTGTTTCAAACTTTCAATTTGCTAAATTAATGTCATAATTTTGCAACCTGGAGACTTCAAAATTGATATTCCTGGGGCGGGAGCCTGATGATCTGTCATACAGGTTTTCCTAGTACGGACACCAGGCTCTCACATCGCAATAGGCTACTCCTGTATTGGATTATGTTCTTAGTATAATTTAAGTTACCTATTTTGTGAGAGCAAATAAATTATTATTATTATTATTATTAGTTTCATGGGCTGACCTACTACCTGGAGGGGGGGGGGGATGGCGTTTCACGAAGCTACAAGTTACAAATTACAAGTAAAATTTGATGTACATTGCGTATACAATGAGGTAAAACGATATGGGCCTCCAGTTTTGGCGAAATGGCTACGCAATGAATACCAAATTGTAACTTGTTATTAGTAAATTGTTGCTTCGTGAAACGGGGTCCTGGAGGTTTTGCGTTATTATGCTAACACGTGGTATTCTGTGGTATTGGTAGCGATTCACACAGTCAAGCTCTAATCCTTAATTTAAGTTTGACCTTTTAAAGATTAAAATGGGACAGGAGATGGCCATCCTAATATTAGAGCTGTCAAACATCGAATTTGAACCTTGTGGATATGCCGATTTCCCATTTTTAGAGAGCACGTTAAACATCCGACTTATAAATCTCTTATACTGATAGCATATTATTCGTTCGTCTGAATTCATCACCTCTCTTTCATTGGTCATAAACCGAAAAGGATAGCTGGATTTTAAAATTAGAATTAGAGCATGACTTCCCGAATCGGGGCCATTGTAAGACTAGCAACTTGTAACTAGACGAGCGTATTTATGAAACATGTACTGTACTTATTGTATAATGGTCGTGGTCTCACGCTCATGTTATTTATGCGGTGAGCAGCGCTTAGGTGGTTTTAGAAACTGGAACCACTTGTAGCTGTAGAAATGGAGGTCTTAATGAATGATGTTGGCCTTCAACCCACACGATTAAGAAGATTGTAATATTATGTCAAAATGTCATATGCGTTAAAAATTGCTGAAATGTTACTATATAAATATTTGGGTTGCCTGTAAAATTTCAATCAATCAGCCTATTGCAGTCCACTGCAGGACGTAGGCCTCCCCAAGGCACGCCAAAGCGCACGATCACCCGCTTTCGTCATCCAGCCACCACTAGCGACCTTCCTCAGGTCATCAGTCCACCTGGCAGGTTGGCTGGCTGGCTGTAAAATTTGCTACCCTCCCAATAAAGCCACCCATCTGTGCTACTTCTAGTCGGTATTTCTGTTTTATATTATTTTGTGCGCAGACTATAAAATATTGTTATTTAAGCATAAATTTCACTCGTACTGCAATCGAGTTTTTGTTGGAAGCACGTACAGTTTTTTTGTTAGTTACGTAACAAACATCATCATCAATCATGCAATTTATCTAATTATACAAAATAAAACGACGTATCTGATCGATTATAATATGAGTATTATAATCGATCAGATACGTCATGCTTTAAAATTATTTTACTACTTTTTTTTTTACTTTTTTTTTATTTTGCTATCACAGTTTATCAGTCAGTTGTTTTTGGCTGGTCAAGTTAATGTATTGGAATGTAATGTTGCCATTGATAAAAAAAAACTTGAGTTCCATTATATACTCACCGGCACATCTAACCGCCCACCCTTGTATTTCGGGTTAATTTAAAACTATACGCTTATTGTTATACATTACAATTGATTTATTGATAATTTTACGATAAATAAACACACTTAAATATTATTATTGAATTAACAACTTTTAGACTAACATCAGCTGTAATTAATAGAATTATAAAGAATCACGAGTATTCCCTGAAATGAAGGGTGGGGCGGTTAGATGTGCCGGTGAGTATATTTTTAAAGCATTGCATTGCTTTATAATCTCTTTTAGATGGAAATACCTGCGACTACTGATTGTACGAGTATTCGAAACATACATTTTTGTCTCTACTTCTATACAAATAAAGCGATAAGATTTTATTTCGACACGACGACGGCACGTCTTGTGTTAGGTGAGACTTTTGTTAGCGAATATCGCTCCTATTGAATATAAAAGAATATAATATCCTATTGCATGGGATTAATGGAATATAGACGATGGCCTAGTGGCTAGGGCCGCTGCTTTCCGTCCGGGAGACGCGGGTTCGATCCCCACCACGTACCAATATGTTTTCGAATTTTGAATTCATATGTACGTTTATTCGACGCTCTTACGGTGAAAGAAAATATCGTGATGAAACCTGCACACTCCTGCGAAGAAATTCAAAAGTGGTGCGTGAAGTCGACCAACCCGCACTGGGCCAGCGTGCGTGGTCGACTAAGGCCTAATCGCCCTAATTCAGGATAGGCTCAAACCCCTCGGTGGGGATGTATAATATGAGCTGTTGATGAGACGATTGTTGTTGTTGTTGTTGGTTATTGTTGTTTTAAGACGCATGCGCATTTAATAGGGGATATTGATACGACTGTACCAACACGCGCGTCACTACCAAGTTAATAGATGAATTACCGTATTTAACTGTAGGCAAAGACAGACTATACAAATACAGGTATGTGTGTCAATATCAGTACTATTTAGTAGTGATAAATGTATGGCCATAAAAACAAGGTATCTGTTATCTTCATAATTACACGACTTATCACATTATCACAACTATTGTGCAAACAAACTGTTTATTACGTTCACTTCTCTCCACGCTAGTCTTGTTTAGTAAGTGCTAAAAATATCGGATGAACTACATACGCCTAAAGTAATTGGCACAACGCAAATAACAGGTTTATGGTTAATTGTTTAATAAGATATACCTTATCTATATTAGTAATCGATATAAACTGGACAAAACTTTTAAAGTGTTGACGGTGATGCTTTACTCGTATTTACAATACAACAATAATTAAATAAAAATGAAAACGATATTTTCTGCTTATAAATATTTTTTCGTAATAGAGAGTGAATGCAACGAATTCTCAATTGGTTGAAATTTTAATTTGAAACCTTAAACAAAACTCGTTACTTCCGCTAAGAATTCTTAACTAAATTCTATGTTTCGTGTTCAATTTTATTCGCTGCCCCGATATCCGTTCCCTGAAGGATAATGTTTTCCATCCGACATCCATCATCTCGTGGCTCATGTCGTGGCCTCTACCCGCGAATATTTTTACGACTTTCATATCAAATTCCTAGCAGACTGCGCCCGAGTGGCGGCCATACTAATGGATTGTCAGATTCTTAATCATAGTTGAGCTTCTTTCTTATTTCAATAAATAAAATGGGCACATTCAAAGTTGCCTGGGGAAATTACTATGTAGAGGGCCGTCAATTTTTTAAAATTTAAAAACCATTAAAATTTTACTCACTAAATTGTGCAAAAATTAAAATTAAAGCGATTGTAAAACAGTAGTTTTTGAATGAAAATGTTCCACACATTCAAATACGATTTCAAGATATGACCATGAGGACTATTTCTGACATAAAAAAATACTAAAGTTAAACATTATTGATACTCCGAACTTCCCACTGCATGACCTACACCACCGGTAGCAATGAAAGATGTTTTTAAAACACTTCAGCGTGTGTTCCTCCATTGTCGTCTAAACATTCTTTTGTTCAGTCTTTGCTTTGGAATTCTGAACTCTAACTGGTTGTAATAAATATCTGTGAAATGTCAGGACACACCACTTTATCAATTTAGGTCTGCGAGTGCTAATCCGTTGTGGAAGTTGTTTGTTAAAAATAGTTTGTAGGTTGTGAACGTCTGTTTAGTATTCAATACTTTGTGAGATACTGGACATGTTTATTATGAAGAAAAGTGGAAAAATAAATAAACCATTTATTGCATTACATTTTCTTAATAAATATTATTCAAAGTAATATCTATGCTGACTTTGACACACACACACACACACACACACACACACACACACACACACACACACACACACACACACACACACACACACACACATATAAAAGTAGTTCGTTACTTTCATTCGACTCTATAAGAAACATAATCTTATACAAGACTTCTTCATCGTGTCAATGATGATCCAAAAATTAGGTTTTTACGGCGCAGTTCTTTGCCACAAGAAATTTCGGTTTTAGGTGACAGTGGTGATGCTACATTGAGATCCTCTTTAAGACAAGAAGAATGTTTGAAAATCTAGGCTGTTATAATAGAAAACAAACTTGTTATAACGAGACGAATAATTCATTCAATTCGTTGTATGTATTTATGTATTCTTAGTGGGCGGATGACTTGTAATTTCTGTGTGATAATTTAGATTACAATATCAGATGACGCATGAAGTTCCAAATGAGAAATATGTATTATACAATACCATTTCTGTGCTAGCGTAAACAGATTTCTGCTTAGATCTGCCGCAATGAATGACGTCAATGTTGGAACTAACATGGACTCTAGTAATGGGGGCATACTTTATATAGGCTATGCTCTGCTATATAGTTTAGCATGATATGCGTGCGCGTCACGTTAACAAAAACGTTGAACGGATGTTAGATGTTATTTTCCGCGTCGTCTGTCTGTCTGTCTGTCTGTCTATAATCCGCTAACTTCTCGTAAACCACTCAACGGATTTTGATGCGGTTTTTACCAATCAATGACGTGATTCTTGAGGAAGGTTTATATTACGTATATACCTATATATAACATTCTACATAAATATTAATGTAGTAGGGAAATTTAAAATGTTCTTCAACCAAGACCTCAAAAAATAAATTTGTGCGCTTACATGGCTTACGCAGGCTAAATTGCCCGTGCGAAGCCGGGGCAGGTCGCTAGTTTTTATTATAATATATTATGAAACAACAGTTAATGTTCTTCTGTAGCCACTGTCTTAGGCCCTTGTAAGCATTTTAGATACATCCCCTCCACTATAGACTATATGCTTTTTAGACTGCCTGGACTATTCTTTGTCTGTGTGAGTGGTTAGTTGAATTATTGTGGTTTGAGCTGTAAATTAATTCCAAGGCTAAACGAAGATCATGATGAAGCATGCTTATGGAGCGGTTTTCGTACAGTCACCTGACTCTGAGTCAAGACAACTACATTTAGTCGTGTCTAGAATAATACTTTGATTATCGTAATTGACACAATTGAGATGTATTTTTATGTAGATACATATATATGATACATATATAATACCATAGTATTATGGTACTAGTATTTCTAGGAAATTCCACATTATATGTATAGGTCGATATTAAGTCAGTATTCTATGAGTCATCATCATCATTCGCTTGCCCTTATCCCATCATTTGGGGTCGGCGCAGTATGTTTTCTTCCTCCATACATCCCTATCAGTCGTCATTTCAACACTCACATCCTTCCTGCACATATCATCTTTTCTATGGTCGTCCTCTCTCCCAACATATCCGTCCACATTCAAATTCAAAACCTTTTTCCCTACGTAACATTCATTTCAGTATTCTATGAGTGGATTCTGATATTTTGACAATAAACAGTATTTTCTTTCCTGTTGCTGCAAATAACTTTTTGATATCTATCACTAGCTCTTCTCCACAGATTCCGCCATTGTGTTAGTGAACTCACCCAAAAAAATTTAATGACAGATCCAAGTGATGCAATAACATCCTATGGAAATAAATTATTTTGACTTTGACTTTGACTTTATACACGTATAGCTGACTTTGCGCCATTTTCTCGCTTTGTAAAAAGTTGCCTGTCACTTTACTGTCTATAAACTACCTCTGTGGAATAAATTACGTTGATCCGTTGCTGTTCGTTCTGCATGAAACTAGGACAAACCAACAAAAACACTTGCATTTTATTGGTATGATCAAAGATAATAATTTAGGTATACGAGTAGTGCATAACAGTTTCTATACTACGTGTACGAGAATAAGATTAAAAATACTCTTCCGTACTCTGAGGTTTGTAGGCGAAGAAGAACTTTTGAGTCTTTTTTATTTATAACAATGTTATTGTTGTATGTTATTTATTCTATGTTATTTATTGCTCTTTCAATACATAATAAACGGCGGCTCCTTAGTTGGTTGGTTGTACGCCTGCCTATACGCATAGAGTCGCGGGTTCGAATCCCGCCCAGGGCAAACATTCGTGTGATGAGCACTTGTGTTTGCCTTTTATCTGGATGTAGTTTATCTATTTATGTATATATTTATCTGTTTATGTAATGTAAGTATATCAGGTGCTGATACCCATAATACAAGCTTTGCTTAGTTTGGGATCAGTCAAACACAAGCTTATAACACGAATATTTGCTGGGCGGGATTCGAACCCACGACCTTAGGCGTCGGAGGCAGATACACTACCACCTAGACTACGGGGTCGTCAAAAACTGTTCTCTTGATTCCAGATTTGTGAAGGACCTGGAAGACGGGTTCGTCCGCCACAGGCCCACGGCGCGACTGAGACAGTCGCAGTCCCTCGGCGCCTCTACCTCCTACAACGAGGTGATTTATGATACGTCACTTTATACATACATAAAGTAAAGTCATGTCTCTCCCGGAGCTATAATCCAGATATATATGTGCAGACATATAATACCTATATAACGCCGTATTACAAATAGGCGCGCCCGATTAAAAAACGTTGCTGTTTTGAAATGCGGCTATCTTTCGTTCAGCCGTATTTCAATTCGGTCGAAACAAAGTGCTCCGCATTGTATGAGCACTTCGCGTTCAGCCCGGTTTGCATTTTGATTAGTGCAAGTGCGAGTGCATGCACAAAATACGAGTCCTTAGACACTTGATCTCCGTACGTACGGATGTAACATAACGAAGGTAGAGTACACGTATTTTAAGGCCGATGCACACCGAATGCGTGACGTGACGTGTGCGTGCGCGTGCCAGCACTGTCACACCGGCAAGACTGGTGCAGCACACGTCACGCAGCGCACGCTACACGTCACGCAGACTATTCGACGCGCGCGCAGTGCAAGCCGCCATATTGAAATCTTAGGCGAAAAGTCACATACTTTAATAATTAAAATTTCGTATTTTTGTACTAAGTTAATATAATTTTACTTACCGTTTTTCTAGCATTAAGCCGATTCTCTCCCACAACAATGATTTATAATTTTTATTTTTATACTCTTTGTGTTTGGTGCTGTAGATAAACTCACATTTTCTTACGATTTCTATTAGATTTTATTTCAAAATTGTCTCCATTGCAAAGAAAACACTATTTGGTTTGTAAATAAATACAACGGGACGCGCGTGCACACGTGCAGCACCGAATGTTGCGTGCGCGTGCGTAGCCGGTGTGGCACCTAACAAGGAGCGCCATATAATACAACGTCATCAGCGCACGCGCGTGTGCGACGTTGCCGTTCCGCCTCGCGCGTGTACGGACTCTGTCAGTCAGACGCAGCTCTGCGTGCGCGTGACAGCTGCGTGCACGCGCGTGCACACGTCACGCATCCAGTGTGGCATCGTCCATAGAGTTTCATACATTACAACTAGTGCGTGCGCACGTCACGCATTTGGTGTGCATCGGCCATTATACATGCACTCGCACTTACACTAATCAAAATGTAAACCGGGCTTTCTTCAAAGCGGCTTAGTAACGTGACGCCCACGTACAAACGGGCGCATCGTCGATATCGCCGCCGCCGCCGCGCGCCGCCCGCTTCGAAAGTTTTAGTTCCATTTATCGCCGCAAGTAGCGCTGTATCAAAATAGGTAAGGTGGCCATGGATTCTGGAATTCGTTGGACACCCGAACCTAACCTAAGCTTTTTACTAAAGTTATATTTAGTTATGCTAATAAAATTATAAAAAAATAATTGTTAAATTAAGAATGTTTAGTTCCCTCAATAATATTTCTCGTACAAAGCATTTTAATAATTTTAAAATAAGTAAGTTTGTTCGAAAGTCTCATTAAGTCCTCTCTAGTAATGGACTTAATAAGTAGTTTTTGGAACGTGCCTTATTACAAGACCTTAATAACCCACTAAAGCTCTGCTTATCCTTCGGGGATGTGAGCGTGAGGTTGTGTGTAATATGTATTGTTTGTATAATTACATAACATATAAGCGTGAGTCTTTACTCTCAGTATTTACACTTTTGATATTGCTTAATTCATAAGATCTTTAAGACTTTCTTTATCTTTATAAAAAAATTGAGTTGAACGCCGCTTAGTAGAATATCGCCACCATGATCCGGCTGAACCCGCATTTCAAAACGGCGACGTTTTACAATCGAGCGCGCCTGTTTGTAATACGGCGTGTTATACGGTATCATCAACGGCCCGTTACAGAGTCCACTGCTGGACTATGAGCCTCCTCCACTTAGGTGGAGGGTTTTGCCATAATCCCCACGCTTGGCAGGCGGGTTGGAGATCGCAGATTAAAAGATTACTGTATCATAGAGCGCTACTGCCCGTTCCGTGTTCAATGTGTAGTCCCTAAGTCGCCTCTTACGACACCCACGGGAAGAGTAGGGGTTGGTGACAAATGTATTCTACTCTGCCGTCACCACACGGCTAACGTGTTATACGGTAAGGCTGCGACATATACATTGTGATTAAAAAAAGATTAGGACTGGGTCATGATTAATTTCACGCGGATCAAGTATATACTATTGTCTCATTCTCATTTTAACCGCATTGTACTTCTTTCACTTTATTAATCAATCTCTTAATAATTCTTACTCGTTGGTTTGGGTTCTTTTGACCTGGCTTTTTATTCAGAATATCCTCAATTTATACACGCTCGCAGTTTACGCACATAACAATATGAGTCGTGAAGATAATTGTAATCAAAAGTTTTTTTTTTTTAATTCAATTCAATGTTTACGTATACAATAATCCAAGGCTACTACGATGACTGTGTCGTCGTCGTCGGCTCAATTTTAACGACAGTTTTGTGTTGAGAGGCATAACATAACTACACAGTTCACACACCTTTGTCTGGCTGAAAATAGCAGGAAGCAGCTAAATATCCTTCAATATCTCATTCTTCCAGGTGGTGCCGCCCCCCTTGCCTCCGCCCCCCTCGACCCTGACGCAGGGGCGCCGCGTGGACTCGTCACTGCGGCGGCTGGAGCGAGTGCACGACGACATCTTCCAATTGTAGCGGCCGAAACAGCGCGGGTAACGTACTGACACTCGCATTATAGCAGTCTATAATGCGCATTTTGAAGTTCTTAATTCTACATTATGAATTCTAAATTCAAAAACTGGGACGGGAGGCAGCGGCACAAGCTACTACATCCAATATACTTAGATCCAACTCTAGATACCATATCCTAGATCCAATATACATACATTAAATTATCTTGCATGTAGAGAAAAAAGTCGCCGTGTGGTGACGGCAGAGTAGAATACATTTGTCACCAACCCCTACTCTTCCTGTGGGTGTCGTAAGAGGCGACTTAGGGACTACACATTGAACAGGGAACGGGCAGCAGCGCTCTCTGATACAGTAACCTTTTAATCTGCGATCTCCAACCCGCCTGCCAAGCGTGGAGATTATGGCAAAACCCTCCACTTAAGTGGAGGAGGCTCATAGTCCAGCACTGTACAGTCCACACTGTAACGGGCCGTTGATTTGATTTGAGAAAAACAAACAACAAATCAACCACTACAGCTTACTGTACTGTTTTTTCTCTCAATTCCAGATATGCGCGCTTCACGTAAGCTCGGCTTAGTGACGTCACGTCCAATGGCCGCTCTCGACCCGCGTCCTGCGGTCGCGGTCACGACAAGTACACGACCGGTGAGTCCACTGTCCAATCACAGTCACGGAAAGTGATACTAGATAATAAACTTTGTTGAATGTAGTATATACTATGATCTGTTACAATTCAAATTTATAAAATGTTTTGTCTTACGTTTTTACGATATGCAACGGGTCTCACAAAATATAAAAGTACAGGACATGAAAAACAAACGGTATTTAGGAAAAGATGACGTAAAAAAGGTTTTAATAATATTTTTACTGGTCTTTGGTATTTTTTCATTTTTATTTTTTTACAATTTTAACTCATACAACTTTTAGTTCCTTGATCACAAAATGGATTTCATTTTTATAGTTAGTGTGAAGATGATGGATACTCAACAATAACAGTATTTTGGAAAATCGTAAACAGTATTATTGATACACAACATTTATAGTGTTGTTTGTTGGCAACCCTTATTTTATGTCTTCTTGTGTTTTCCTTTTATGACCTGCGCTATGGAGTAAATCCTCATAAAAATTCGCGTTGGTTGTCAAAGTATGATAAAAACCAAATAAAAGGCAAATACATGGGCCCACACAATAACTTCCACTTGAGTATAAAGTTTTAATGGATTTAGGCATACAAAGTGTATGTGTATGGACATATAACACGAATTTGTGATTTGACTCGTCCGTAAATTGCTGATATTTCTCTGCCTTTGTTTGCTTTTGTGTCATCTGTATTTTACCTGTTGTATATCGTATACTGCGCTAATATGATTCCTAATCAAATAAAAGTGTATTTTAGAGTAAAAAAGCTATTATTATGAGCCACATAGTATCGCAGACAGTCTTTTAGAAATAAATTGTAATGTATTATAGTAAAGTTATATACAATGTCATTGTAAAATTTATGGGCAGTAATGGAATAACTATCATGCATATTTGTAAAAATATAAAGTATAGTTGTTGAGCTTAATAAATTTAATATAATAATATCATACCTACAAAATATATAGCCTGAATATTTGTCGTAGTTTAATAAATTTTGGCAGCAAGTTTATGAGCCTTATAGTTTTTATTATATTTCTACGTGTAATTAAATAATATAACTTGTTTAGTTTTTGTCTCAAAATATTTAAATAGTTTGTGTTAATATTAAAAGCAATATTATAAATACCAAATATAATATCTATATTGTACATCAATAATGAGTTAGGAATATTTGTAATAAAGTTAAGAAATGTGTAAGATAACGCGAGTTTCGTTTTAAGATTTCAGTGCCTTGTGATTATATAGTAATACTACATTGTAATCAGCAATAGTTTAGCCTACTACTTGCTACTTACTATGGCCTCAAGTTCTGATCATTTCAACATTGTCATACATTCAAAATTTTAAGTACAAGGTTATTTTTTTATGCGTGCCCTATTTAATCCAGGGATTGAGACCGATATCGAAAATACCTGTATTTTATGGTAACATAAAATGACATAAGTTCGGTATTACCGGTAACCGGTATAAGGTATTTTGTACTAGTCAGGCCCTTGCCAGTAGTGCCGGTTTATACCGACTATTTTCCTGCAGTTGTCAAGATTAAAATAATTAAGTTGTTTTGAAAGATATGCATCAGGTCAGGCGTGATTAGAATTTTTACACTGATCAAAACATGGGATCGGACTGTTCACCATATTTTATGAATTATTTTTAAAATTTAGATTAGTAGCACACGATTCGCGAATAAAAAAACAGAATCGGTTGAAAAACTAATTTACAGTGTTTTTTTAAAGTTTCAATATGTCTGTCTCTTTCAAAAACGATTTTTTGTATGGAGAATATATGGCGTTACTAACAAGTGACGTCACAAGTGGGTATGTGCCTCTCTGTCTAATCTTGAATTTTAAACCTTTATAACTCGGTCAATTTTAAAGATGGAGCAAAAATTCAGCAACACAAGAAACAGAAGAAACTAAGAAGTTTGGATTTAATAAAAAAAAAAGTAGTCCGATCTCCTATTCGAATTTCTCATAATAATAATAATGATGATCTTGTTTGTATATCTTCACGGACAGTTTGCCAGGTATAATGTGCAGCTTATGTATATTTAAGTTTCGGTGCTATGCTATTAAAATGTTACTTTCCCGGTCAAAGATTACTATCACAAAATATTTCGTAAGCGCTAAACTTAATCCTGAATTACCTAAATTAATTAGACCGATGCTTATATTGGTCCATTATTCTTCTTGTAACTAAATTTCCTCGCAGTGTAACTGAATTAACATAGTATGACCTAGTTTAGAAAGGACACTTTGGATAATTTGGGCAGCTAGCAAAGTATGTGGGCGTATTGTTCATAAGGAATACGCATGATTTTTATTGGTCAGAATGAGTATATATTTTTTTTATTGTTGGATTTGTAGATAGAAACAATACTTGGATTAGATAAATATTTATTTTGAATTAAATAGAGGCCTAATATTTTTGTTTCATTTCGATATTGTTTCTAAAAAAGTGTTTTATTTTTGGTATATTTAAATTTTTTTGGTTTTGCTATTGCCAATAAATTAAACTCTCGTAATATAACTTAAATCGTGGTTTGTAAGGTCGTTTCGTCAACCTTACAACACACACTGATGATTTGTTTTATAAATGTGTTCGCATCAGCTAAAATAGTTTACATATTATTTTTTTAACCCTGTGTCTAAAGTATTAACGTATTAATGCTCATTTGTAAGGTATTATAAAGTGTAAACGTCTGATTAATAATATTTTTCTAAGCACTGTACCTATTGTGTGGTTTTAAAATAACGCATAATTATTAATCATTGTGCACGATTCCAATGTAACTATATTGTTGTGTAAACATAATAATGTGAATGTTTTAGCTAAAACATAACATAAATATGTACTGTATTTATGTCGTATTTAAGTACTATGTATAGTTATACAATTTATTGGTGTTATTAAAGCCGAGTTTTCACATCACCAGGGGGCCGTTTCACGAAGCTACAAGTTACAAATTACAAGTACAATTCGACGTACATTGCGTAGACAATGAGATAAAACGGTAAGAGTTAACAGTTTAAGTGGATTGGCTACGCAATGAATATCAAATTGTAACTTGTTACTTGTAAATTGCTTCGTGAAACGGGACCCAGGAGTACAGTTCTAAATTCATTTCGTCGAATAGAAAAAATACTTGTTTTCTTTTTATCAAGAGGCTTTAAGGATAGACGCGGAATAATTTTTCTACCGATTAGAGAAATCGTTAAATCGTTCGAGAAACTTATGAAATGTATCTTCTTTGTGCTATCCAGATTTATTTATTAATAGGGGATCGGACTGTTCACCATATTTTATGAATTTACCATATTTTATGAATTATTTTTATAATATAGATTAGTAGCAGGCGATTCGCGAAGAAAAAAGCAGAATCGGTTGAAAAACGAATTTACAGTGTTTTTTTAAAGTTTCAATATGTCTGTCTCTTTCAAAAACGATTTTTTGTATGGAGATTATATGGCGTTACTAACAAATGACGTCACAAGTGGGTATGTGCCTCTCTGTCTAATCTTGAATTTCAAACATTTATAACTCGGTCAATTTTAAAGATAGAGCAAAAATTCTTTTAGTGTTCGATAGCAGAAACTAAGAAGCTTTATAAAACAAAAATAAAGTAGTCCGATACCCTATTCGTGCAAACTCGGCATTACGTCTCTAGCCCTGCGTTCCGAAACGCGCTGAAATCGATTAAAGCACCCGTAAGCAGGCAAAACTCATAAGTTTTTTTGCTTTTCTGATCGCTGATAGCGCTGAAAGTCTGGTTCGGAATGCGCCCTAGGTTTGTCAATACGATACAGGACATAATATCTTTGAGTAGAAATAATTTTTTCATTTACAAAGTTATATATAGGTGATACCGTTAAAAAAAGAACAAGATTTTAAACATATAACATGGTTTATTGTGCTCACTTTTAGATCTGTTTGCTTTCTCTCATAATGGCAAGTTGATTTTAGTTATGTGAAGGCGCAAAATGTTGTCTCGCATGAACAGTTAAAAAGGTCAAAGTAAATAGAAATGTTATGTGCCGATCTTATTGTAACCTAGAATGTAAAGTCCCTTTCAATAGAGTCCGGCAATTATGTAAACAAACCAAATTAATCACGATTACTCCGTAATTACTTACATTTGAGTATCAATCTTGATCATATTCACTTTTCAAGGAACCATACATTGTTCTTAGAATCATTTCGCCCCCTATTAACTTCTATAAGATAGTTATTTTATTTAAAAAATACTCGGACGACCAGTGCCGGATTTACACATTTGCCGCCAGTAGGCTAACCAAATAATGCCGCCCCTACAGACATCTACAATCGTTCTTGGGTGGTTGTTAGTACTACTTATAAAATAATTGACCGAGCGAGCGCGAAGCGCGAGCGAAACGTCTCCTTTTCAGCTTTGCCAAAACTGCTATCGTATGTCGTTCTGTTTGTTTTCATCTACAGGTCACGTTTCTCAACCAATTCTCATGAAATTTTGCGAGCGGGTTTGATAAATTTATAGATTTGTTTTGTCTAGTCAGTTTTTGGAATAAAAAAAAATAAGGAGCTAGGCTCACGAGGTCTACAGCTCACAGATTAAACATTAGGTAAACATATTTAATTAAGTATCTTTTTATCTATTGACAGAGCGAGCGCGAAGCGCGAGCGAAACGTTTCTGTTTCAGCTTGCTCAAAATTGCTTTCGTATGTTTCTCAACCGATTCTCGTGAAATTTTGTGAGCAGGTTCGATTAATATAATTTATTTTTGTCAAGTCAGATGAGAGAAAAAAAAAATGTAAAGTAAAGCTCGCGAGGTCTACAGCTCACATAGCCACTAGTTAATTTTATTGTAGCCCAGAAGCTGCCACACGCTGCTGGCCGCACGATGTAGAATAGAAATATGGTAGCGTGGCAGGGAAACAGGGTCCAGTTCAGAATAAACGTACACAAAAAATGGATAATTATTGCACAAACAGGTTTAATTAGAATAACAAAGATTTATAGCACTATTTAGAAGCTACTAATAATGAAAATCATAAGGCAAAACTTGAGGTGGAATGAGGAAATTTTATGAAAATGACAAAAACGGATGGATTCGAAATTTGAAAATAAATTGAAAAAGAATGATGTGACTGTCAGTACTTAAAAGCCACTGTACTGAAATTGCCTGAAACAAAATAGCAGAAGAAGGTAGGATAGCAGTAGTGTTTAGTAGGTCTCTAAATAACTGGGATACATTTCTTCCAAGAAAATAATTTTTTTCAAAAGTTTTAAAAATATAATATCTTAGCAGTGAAACACACGTTGAATTGTTTCTGTAGACCTAATAACTTTTTAGATATCTAAATAAATGTGAACCTCTTTAATTTCTGTGAGACATAAAAAAAATAATTGGGTCCAAATTTGCCGCCCCTAAAATCTGCCGCTATAGGCTCCAGCCTACTCAGCCTACTGGTAAATCCGCCACTGCGGACGACAAAACTTTCAATAATTTGTAAAACTGCCATATTACTTTTTTACTCATCAAAGTCTGGTTTGTCTTTGGTTGGTCTTTGGAAAGTTAGTGTCAAAAATTATCTTGTTTACATTATTGTCGGATTCTATTGAAAGGGACTTTAGATACATGGTTACACTTGTAGCTAGCGAACAACTTATTATATTAATTAAGCTATTTATGTATGCTTTCTTGTTTCGTGGAGTTGTCTCACCTTTATGTTTATTTACGCTAGTTGAGCTTTAATAAAGGATATTTTATTATTCGTTGAATTTGTCTTTTTAATTTTAAAAAAGATCAAGTATGACTGCATACAACCCTAACCTCTTCAAAGTGCGAGTGCATAGGCTTCTCATGAGTAAACTCGCTCCAGCGTAGGCCTCATTTCTCCTTCGGGCTAGATGGAGGTCAAGAGTTTACTCTTAATTTATAAAAAAAAAAGTAAGATGTCTACCTATTTTTTAAATAAGTAAGAAAATAGTAACTGCACTGGGAAAATGTCGTTTCTCGTACAAAACAAATAAATGTGTTGGAGGGGAATCTCACATACTTGTTCATTTTAGTTTAATGGAGACGATAAAAATAAAACCCATAATTTCAATTGTAAAAAATTTACTGTAAATAAAAATATATTGTACCCGATTTAACGTAAAATATAATTCGTTCAGAATTTACTTTAAACGTATTTACAAGAACTCCTATTTACATTAACAATTGAAACTTACACAATTACGTACCTAGTTATTTTAACATATCATTCGATATATCTTTAATACTGGGTGGGTTTGTTCATAATAAAAAATGGTAACGATAAAATTAAGTACTTAAACATAAAACAAAGTGGACTAAATGGGTGCATCCCATTTGTTCCCCAATGGAGGATTTTCCAACAGCCAAATAAAAAAAAATAGTTCATAAAACTGCGATAGACGGCGTTGGCGATTCGTGGATCCAAAGAAATCTGGCGAGACACCCAGGGCCGTAAAAGGATTAAAAAAAAGAACCCACGAAGTACACCTGGCGCCATCTATCGTCTTAATTAGAACTATTATTTTTATTTTTTAAAGAGCTGTCAGAAAATCCCCAATTACGTAGTCAGAACTAATGGGGCTCTATATTGTCATTATATACCCCATTAGTTCTATATAGAACTTTCGCGACTCTATTTGTGACATACGGTAAGTACCCCAATGGTTCTATAGAACAAAATCATGGGGAACAAATGGGTGAACCCGACTAAATCAGGTAACGATCAGGTAACGCAGATAAAGTACAAAATTAATATCACATTTTTACTAAGTATAAATTTAGAATATCTTAATTTGGGATTATCACAATCTGTTAAAATTAAACGTAAATTATTGCATAACTGTATACAATTCGACTATTATTTGGTAATTTAACCACAACGCAATAAAATATCTTACATTTGGATTTAACAATCACGTTAAAAAATCTTATGCGGATATCCACAGAGCGAGCTTGATACAATATTTTAATTTACTATAAAACTTAGATAAATACATGAATATTTACATAATTTATCTAAATGGCATGTTGCACCCCTGTTTCCACGTTATTCGTTCGCTTATTCTAAGATGATTTCTCTTCCTAAGTGGGCGCCTCCTCTATCTGATCCAATACATTTTTGCTTTGTTCTTGGGTTCTATTTAAAAGAAAATCCAGATCACTGGATATTTTGTTCAGCATCTTGTCAGTTTCCGCCGGCGAGTCGTACGCCTTCTTCCATTCTCTGTTAACTTGTTCGATATCTGATTTCTTAGGTTCGTCTTTGACGACCTCCATGGACGGAAGCGATATGCTCGAGGTGAAGTCCGCTTTGGTTTTCTTCAAACAACTTTTGATAGGTGGGGAGGGTATTTTCGAGACGTCAGGGTTGGATTGGACGCATATGGCGCAGTTTTCTTTGGCGGTGTCGAAGTCGAAGCGTTTGTCGTAGGGTTCGAAGTCTACGGAGCAGGTGAGGAGCGGTGCGGGGGTGGCAGCGGGGGCGTGTCTTGGCGGGGGGGTGTTGAGCACGCCGAGCTCGAGGCAGACGCGCGCCATGTACTCGGGTTGCGCATGCGCGGTGTGCGGGATGAGGTCGCACACGGCGTGCGTGGTGGTCACGTGGCGCGACTCGTAGCGATGCGGGCTCAGGATGGAGTCTTTGTATTCGACGCACCGCACGATGTCCGCTCGGCTGTCTGGAGTTGATACTCTTCTGTAAGAAGAACAACACACGTTTTGATGGTAGATGGTACATGCATGGGTGATTGCGGTCTTGAGCTTCTGAAGCTTTTTTCTTACTAAGCGAATGTACAACGGCTTTTTATAGATAAGTGAGGCTAATGAGGCTAACCTCATTACGAACACAATGATAAGATATTGTCTGTTCTCTAAGAGCTCTAACAGACGAGCGACACTGGGTTTCAGCGAGAGGTGTCGCTGATCAGCCGCAGACACTCTCGTTCGTGTGTTAGAGCCCTAACGCAATAAAACTACTTGTAGGTCTGCTGGAAGATAATTCTTTAGAAATAAGTAGGCCTGTTGAGTCGTTTTTCTTTGTGTTATTGTCATTTTCTTGTTTAATGTGTACAATAAATGGTTAAATAAATAAATAAAACTACTAAGTAAAGAAGTTGTATGCTCTTGCTTCAGTTGAAGTGAAAAGAAAAATAAAAGTATGTTAATTCGGATCCTGGCTGTAATAATTAACAAACAATCAAAACCAATAAAATAAACAAACACGAATCCTTTACCGTTTACCTTTGCAATCTGGCCGGGCTCTCCAGCCCCGGAGCTCGCCAGTAAGACGCGATCGGCGACACGTGCGCTGACGATGATTCCAGCACCCCCCCTCGGCTCTCCACCTCGCCTCCTTGCTTTATGTATACTGGAAAGGGGAAAAAAGATAACAAATTAGTAGAGAATGTTCTAGGAATATGTGCCGGGGCTTCATATTTTCACTCCTTTGTTTTATTAGCGAGGAGGTCAAGAGAAGTTTTAATTGCTTGCAGAGTTAAAGGTGTAAGAGCGCTTTAAGATTTGGTTAAATGCCGAGTTTGATTTCGGTATACATTTCTTTTTGGTTCACATTTGACTCGGTAGATTAGTACTGCGACAGTTATACAGTAGTTAGCATACAAAGTGAAAAATCGGCCTTGAGGCTTTTTCTGTCTATAACTGAAAAGTATTCTGAATTCGTTTCGCTTAAACATCAACAGCCCGTTACAGTCCACTGCTGGCCTATGAGCCTCCTCCACTTAAGTGTTTGGTTTTGCCATAATCTCCACGCTTGGCAGGCGGGTTGGAGATCGCAGATTAAAAGGCTACTGTATCAGAGAGCGCTGCTGCCTGTTCCCTGTTCAATGTGGAGTCCCTAAGTCGCCTCTTACGACACCCACGGGAAGAGTAGGGGTTGGTGACAAATGTATTCTACTCTGCCGTCACCACACGGCATGGTTTCGCTTAGGCTATAGGCATCTTTGCAATCTATGAGCAAGATACGAGCTGATCAGAAAGTGATTTTTTAAAAGCGACTCACGGCTAAGTGAAGTGTCCCCCGCTGGCGAATCCTGCCATTCCTTGGAAGGCAGAGAAAGCACCCGCCTCGCCGACCGCAGACATTCCTCGTCGCGGATCACGTAGCATATCAGCATCGCTAGGCCCTGGAAGACGAACATAAATACGATTTATTGAACACCATCTTTGTTTTTTATGGTAAACAACTCTCTTGAATCTACTTTTATGAATCTACTGTCGGTACTCTAGTGATTCGGACCGCTGTCTTCCGTCCGGGAGACGCGGGTTCGATCCCCACCACGTACGTGTACCAATGTGTTTTCGAATTTCAAATTCATATGTACGTTTATTTGACGCCCTTACGGTGAAGGAAAACATCGTGTTGAAACCTATACTTTTTTTTTTTTTTTTTTAGTTGGCTTCACGTCTAGATTGGACGTATTTTGCCAATGACAACGTATTCACTCAACATAACACAAACGAGAAGAATGTTCGGTGAAAAATTTCGAAGGTTTATGGGAGGGTCCAACAGGAGTACCTAAAACAACACAACATAAAAAAGTTATGACACCACAAGACAAGCACAAACAAATAACTAAGGAAAGAAGGGTAGATAAAGGAAAAAAACATATATAAATTTTTGAACAGAAAAAATAAAAAATAATAAACGATAAAGTATAGACACAAATATAAACATAAACATGTAAATAGAGAAATTATAATTTAATATCATGAAATTCAATATACTTAATTAATAAAAGAACAAAGGAAGAGTTTGTATAGGTGAGAAGAGAGTGAAAGTTGATAGGGCGAGGAATTTCAGAAGGAAGAACATCATATAAAGAGAAAGAAAATTTAGGACAACAGAAGAAAATGTGGTCTGGAGTTCCTTCGTCCAGACCACATTCACATAAAGAGTGATCCCGGACCCTAATCTTAGAAAGAAAAACAGGGGTACAAGCATGTCCAAGGCGCAAACGACAGATGGTCGAAGTAGATCTTTTGCTACCCGAGCGAAACCGAAAGAACCAGGGTTTGTGAGGTATCAGAGGTTGCAGGTTACCATAGTATCGACCTTTATGTAGTCTGGAAGTATCCCAAAGGTTCTGCCAAGACTCTCCAACATCAGAGCGAGCAATCATCAGAAGATCAGAAAAGTAATTCTGAAGGTGGTCTGGAGAACCAGTATCAATAGCATCCTTCGCCCAAGAATCAGCTCTTTCATTACCCTCTATGCCAGAGTGGCCCGGAATCCAAGCAAGAACAATCTGAAGACCCATCTCATCACATTCAAGCAGTAATTCCTTAATTTTTAAAATAAGGGGGAATTTTGTTTTCATTTTAAATTGATTACCAATTATTGCCTGGAGACAACTTTTACAATCAGAAAATATAATAGTCTTGGGAATATTATGAGACAAAGCGTAAGAGATGGCTTCAAGCAAGGCTACAGCTTCACCAGAAAAAACTGAAGATTGTGGAGGACATTTAAAATTTAAAACAATATTATATTTAGGGATCCAAACCGCTGCACCAACACAACGATCAGGAGAAAGTTTTGAGGCATCGGTGTACATTACTAACCAACTCTGCCAATCATCCATAAGCCGAATAAAATTTTGATTAGCCCCATGTTCATCCTTAGCGATGCCAAAATTTAAAATTACTTTAGGAGAATAAACCAAAGCTTTATATTTAGTAGCAAAAAGAGGATTAACACTGGATTGGCAAAGAGGGTCAGGAAGATTCTTTACCTTTAGGAAACTTTTAATTATTCTGGGGGATTCCTTATGTAACCAATAACGATTAGAAGAAACTTCATCAGAAAGCGACTCCAAACGGGAAAGAAGGGGATGACTGGAAAGTGACATCACTTTAAAGATAAAACGGTCCGATAAATATTGTCTACGAAGGAATAGAGGGGGATCCACACATTCCACCTGCATAGCATTCTTTGGAGAAGACTTCATAGCCCCCAAAATTATACGATGACATTTTGCCTGAATAAGGTCAATTTTCTTTAAAGCAACCTTGCTGCAAGGTTCAAGAATGCAAGAACCATAATCAATTTGACTACGGACTAACGCATTGTACAACAATTTTTGACAGTAAGGATGAGATCCCCACCAAACGCCGGAAAGAGCTCGAAGGACATTAATGCCTTTTTCACATTTACCAATTACGTAATTTAAATGATCTACACCAGACATTTTATCATCAAGGATGACACCAAGGAATTTAGCAGACCTACTGATGGCAATAGGCTCATTATCACAGTAAATATCAACAATCGGAATGTTTCTCCTTCTTGTAAAGACTACAACACTACTTTTAGATGGTGAGAGGGAAAGACCATGGTCATCTAACCAATCTTTGAGATAGCTTCATGCCTCATTTAAGCGTGTTGTCACTGTATCGACAGATTGATCCGCAAAGTATAAAGCCAGATCATCAGCATATTGCAAAATGTTACAAAAAGGAGAAACAGACTGTTCAAGGTCGAAAGTGTAGATGCTATATAAAATAGGACTGAGGACGGAACCTTGAGGAATGCCATGCCACAAAGTTCTCGGGGACATAAAAGTATTACCAGAACGAATTTTGATAGATCTACCCATGAAAAGACTGCAAATGAAGTGGACGATCCTTGCAGGAACACTCAGCTGAAGCAGTTTTGCTCTGAGCACAGGAAGGAGAACACTATCATACGCCGCGGAAACGTCCAAGAAACAACCAATAAGGTATTCATTTTTGGACAGAGCAAGACGAATATCTGATGTGAGGATACTCAAACTATCTAAAGTGCCCTTACCTTTTCGGAATCCAAATTGGCTATTGCAAGGATGCCTTTACTTTCCATGAGCCATTCCAATCTGTTTTTGATTAGATGTTCAAGAATTTTGCTTATAGTGACAGATAAAGCTATGGGACGATATGAACAGGCGTTATTGGGGTTTTTAGAGGGTTTAAGGATAGGAATTATAATTTGGTTTTTCCATGTTTCAGGAATATCACCAGAAATAAAAACCGTGTTAAGAAGATGCAGGAGATTTTCTCGGCCAAAAGAGTTAAGTTTAGAAATAAAACAATATGGGATGCCATCCTCTCCAGGGGATGAATTACGGAGATTATCAAGAACAATGTTTAATTCTGATATTGTGAAGGGGGCATCAAAAGGATCTGAAGATGAAGGAGGAGGGGAAAGAGTCAAGCACAACTTTTCTGGAACTGATGGAGGAGCCAATCGGTCCGCAAAATCCTCCAGCCAAGGAGATGGATCGGAAGATGACGTAGGATCGGATGTAAGGGAACCTCTATACCTTTTGATATTTTTCCATACTAACGAAGGTGGAGTCTTGGGAGATAAACTCTCACAAAACCCCTTCCATCCGTTCTTTTTCTTTTTAGATAAAAGACGTTTAGCGCGAGCAGAAACATTTTGGAAAGCTATGAAATCATCTGTCCTACTGAATTCGTTATATAAATGCTCTGCTTCTTCTCTTTCTTTGATGACATTAGTGCAGTCAGAATCCAAGGAGGGGAGGAAATGTTAGAACTAGGAGGTTTTTTCTTAGGGATATAGGCATTTGCAGCTTCTAAAAGGATACCGACAAAAGTTGAATAAATTTCGTTAGAGTTGTTTAGATTTAGAAAGTTAACTTCTCTCAATTTTGAATCGACGCAAGAGATATAATTTGGCCAATCAGCTTCTTGTAATTTAAATTTTAGAAGAGGATCAGGAGAACGGAATGGAAGAGTAGATAAAGGTTTAGAAATTAAAATAGTAAAATGATCACTCCCAAAGGTCGTATCTGTAACCCTCCAAGAAAGAAGAGATGAAAGTTGTGGTGAACAGGCAGTTAAATCAACTGCTGACCGGGGATCCTGGCCAGGGTAAACCCGGCGAGTAGGTGAACCATCGTTAATCACGCATACATTAATGTCATCAAAAAGATCTATAAGAAAAGAAGAAAACGTATCAGAGTAAGCAGAACCCCAAGAGGTATTGTGAGAGTTAAAATCTCCCAAGATAATTAGAGGTGGGGGAACAGAAAAGAGGATAGTGGACAAATCAGGGATTAAGCTAACATTAGGGTGAGGGATATAAATAGAAATAAAATTTATATCCATGATTCTGGCAGCAACAGCATTGATATCCTGAGAATGAGGAGGAAGAGGAATTTGAGAAAAAGGGAAACATCTTTTAATTAATAAAGCGGAACCGCCACATCCGTCGTCACGATCATCACGGAGGCACGAAAAACCAGGCACCCTGAAACGAGAGCCAGGCTTAAACCATGTCTCCGAGATGGCCGCAACAGACAACGAATGCCTGTTTATCAAATTAATAAGATCAGGTTTTTTAGGAGATAGGCTTCTACTGTTCCATTGTAAAATGTGAGTTAGTGGGAGAGGGGTGTGAGGGGTAGCCATTGAGAGAAGATAACTGTTCAGCAAGTTTAATCATCGTTGGGGCAACGTCGTTCGGTAGTACATCACTCCATTTGGCAATGATGTTTGTCAACATTTTTAACAGGAGTTCCAGGAAATTGTCATTGGGAGTTGAGGAAAAAATATTTTGAGCTGGATCAGTTAGAGCACTGCCATTCGGTAATTGAGAAGGAGGGACACTTACAATATTCTGGTGGGCTTGGTGATCAAAGCCAGAAGGTTGAGAAGACCAGGCTCTAGGCGATAGAACTACGGACTTGCGGTACGAATTCTTTACGGGAGAAGCGTGGATCTGAGCAGAAGTAGAAGGACGAGGGGTAAAAGGATGGGGGGTAGAGTAACGAGAGGCTGGAGAAGATGAGGATATAGTCCTTGCAACATCTGAGTAAGATTTACGAACAGAGGGAAACCTGGCAGAAGCTTCAGCATAAGAAATACTGCTCTCAGACATGACTAGTTTAATTGTCTTCTGCCTTGAAAATTCAGGACAGCAGCGGTCAATGGCAAGGTGTCCACCCAAACAGTGGAAGCAGCAAGCTTGTTCAGGGGTTATATCGCATTCATCGCCAGAGTGATTCTTGGTGCACTTGTAGCAACGAGCCACAGAACGACACTTGGTTGAAACATGACCA
This sequence comes from Carpatolechia fugitivella, assembly GCA_951230895.1. Lineage (NCBI taxonomy): Eukaryota > Metazoa > Arthropoda > Insecta > Lepidoptera > Gelechiidae > Carpatolechia > Carpatolechia fugitivella. The sequence goes on from OX579662.1 coordinate 4,667,730, forward strand.
AATCTTAAACACTTTCTGCATTGAATGGTTGGCAGCTGATAAACTACAACGGAAAAGGATGTGTAGAATGCATACACTCTTTCAGGAAGAGTTTGTCCCTCAAAAGTGACAACCACTGATTGGGTAGGCACCCATGTCGGAGAACCATCATTGAAAACTTTACGATGAAGACGGCGAGCTTTAAGGATTCTGCCAGGACCCTCGACAAGATCTGTGGCTTCAACAAATTCCCTCATAGACCAATCCACTGGCACACCCCGAACCAAACCCATGCGGGAAATATGGCATGAAGGTACAGACACGGTGAGCTTGTTACGGGTAAGCATTTGAGACTGAGCAGAAATAAAAATGTTGGCGTCCTCTGCAGACTTAAACTCCACAGATACTCGATTGCGACCAACTGATCGGATACCATCACGTTTGATATTAAGTACTTTATTTTGAGTGAATAATAGACCAATCTTTATGGGTAATGCAATACCTGAATTGGGAACTTCTTCTGTACGCGAAACATGTACAATGTAAGGACCCCTGTCATTCTCTCCATACAGCCTGGGCTCACTCTCTAATGAAGGATGAGTACCTATACATGCCAGAAATAGAAGCCGATTCATTTTCGGGATACTGAACCCTCTTTTTGGAAGTTTGTGGTTCGTTATTGCCCTTAGTATTACGAGCTGCTAAGCGCTTGCGAGTTTCCACTGAATCGACGTCCATTCCTTCACTCTCATAACCCCCAGGATCAGGAGGTTTCTCAATTTCGTTGCCTTCCATAATTTAGAAGGCCAGCAGGCCAAATAATATATTCAAAACAAACCTCTTCAGTATATTAGTGAAAATAAACCACCACCCACACAAAATATGACCTAAAATATAATAATTTATAGGAAACAAGGATATAACCAAAAAACACGAACAGACTCACTCGGCGCGCTTCTGTCAAGTCCAACCTATACCTTGATTTTTAATTCCGTGGAATTCTGACAGATGGAGTGTTGCCAGGCAGAAAACAGGTTACCAAAATTACAGGTATCACGTTTCGATAAATAAAAAAAAAAAAACACAGTGAATTATTTTAAAGTCATACTTTATGCAGCCTTCATTTTATTTAATTTTTCCAATTGTTCGATGACTATATTATTTTTAAGTTGTAATCTGTTCAAGTTAATACATTCAATGTGGGAGAATGTTTAATAAGGCCGGGTATCATTTTCAAATAACCGCAGATTGCAAACAGTTGGTTAATTCTCTTTCTAATGCAAAAATGCTTTTATAAATGCATAGAACCGTATAAATAAAACTGTTCTTAATCTAACATATTAGCAATATTATTAAAATAACAATTCTTCATTGCAAACTTCACTGTGATTTCGTATTGTGTGGCCACAGATAAAAAAGTACAGCGTAAACCATACATGATTCAAATAGAATTTGCACTAGCCATTGGAATTGTTATTATAATTGCATTGTACGTAAATTATGATTTGCCTGTCTTGTTATAATAGTGATAACAGAAATGTACATGTGAAGAAAGGTTTGCGACAAGTGACCTGAGATCTGTCAGAATTCCACGGAATAAAAAATCTGGTTTTTTTATACACACTCCTGCGAAGAAATTCAAAGGCTGTTTCTGAAGTCAACCAACCCGCACTGGGCCAGCGTGGTCGACTAAGGCCTATAATCGCCCTAATTCAGGGTAGGTTCGAGCCCTTCAGTGGGGACGCATATGAGCTGTTGATGAACTACGTCCGATCCGAATCCGAAAAGATAGCACCAAAGTATTCGTAGTGCTATTTGTATGGAAGTACGTGTTCGAATGACGGATGAAAATCGGATCGAGTGCGTAAGCTACCATAAAAATAGTTCTACGACCACGCCGGACCTTATTTTCACGGATTCGGATCGGACGTAGAGCGAAACCGCTCTAACTGTTGAGTATGATAATGGTAGATAATATTTGTCTGGATCGTGTCAAGTGGTAAAAAGTCAGCCAACCTACCCTTCCAGAAATGGGCATATCTTTAAGCAAGTGTTTACTGATGTATAAAATGACCATCACTCACGTTAGCCAACGCAGCGACGGCGAGCGCGGCCACGTGCGACAGCTGCCGCTCGCCCGGCTGCGCGTACGCAATGCCCGCCGCCTGCGCCGCCGATGTCGTGAACAGCAAGACTAGCGTGTGGCGCACCACGCGGCTCCTGGAGTAAACACAGTTCATACAGTCCTATGGTGGTATAAGACGACATAGCTGTATACGAGTAATCCTTTACTTTTTGGGTGTAAAAAGGCGGCCAGTGCTGGCCACTTTATGATAGATAGATAACAAATTTATTGCATCACAAATACACACATGTAGTTTCTACCTCATGAAAAATCCATAACCTAACCTAACCTTTCCTATTCTTTCATGAAGTTACGATCCTATTGTATGACTAAATCAAAAGATGGGATTTGCGATACTAATGTCCGAACTGAAAAATGACCAATGAACATGCCCAAATTTAATTATGTCCAAACTGAATAATGCCCAACTTTAATAATGACCAAAATGAACATTGCGCAGATTGCCCGCGCGAAGCAGAGAATGGAGAGAAGCGCGCAACACCTGGGTGTCTATTTCTTCCTCAAGATATTTGCCGAAGGCCATACCTGTCTTTAAGATAGTTCCTCCTCTCCGCCGGCACTTTGTGCGTGATGGTCCTCAGTCGGAGCGCTGCGCAGATTGCCAGCGCGAAGCACAGGAAGGAGAGCAGCGCGCACCCAGCTGCGCACACCACCTGCGCCGCCGCCCCTATTTGCAGCGGCGCTCCGCCCCACAGCCGGGCTGTCAGCCAGGCTAGGGTGCATACTCCTGGAAAACAGTAAACCAAATTTTGAATAAGGAACTATAAATATGAAAGGTACGATAGTCGTGTTTTTGGAAAGTAAAGCTAGACGTGTAATATTAGCGGTTACTTTTGGCTTTGGATTGCTTCTTTTCATGGCTTATGTATGTGATCTCTCTTTGTGCGCAAGCTTGCTCCACATTGCAGAACACGGAGTAGTCATTCAAAGAATAGCTCAAAGAACCGGGATATTGCTTTTGTTTCCTTTCCTCTTGGAGTGTCCATTATTCTCTGTAGTTCAATAAAAATAATCTACCAGTGTCCAACAGAAGAATGGCGCCTTCTATGCCCAATATCCTGTATCCTGTAGCCAGTAAGGCCTAGGAAGGCCGCATATTTTGCATAAACCCAGTACAGGACAGAAGTAGGAAACCTTCCTCGGCTTAATTCTGTGTTTGCTAAGATTACCTGCCAGTAGTCCAACAGACGGCGCCCTCTGTGCGCGTCCGGCCAGCTCCGCTTGCAGTATCAGTGGTTGCGCGCACAGAGCCGCGCAGCCTGCGCACCAACATGCTGCGCACACCCAGCCCAACGCCCCAGGGCACGCTTCCTCCTGGAAAAGAAAAAATAATTTTCAGAACTCGTTATGTCCGCATTTTGCGGAACTGAGTAAAACATCTTTACTTATTTTTACCCCGTACTGCGCAAATGATGAGATCCTCAACGATTTCGGCCACGGCGACTGTTTCAGCTCCGATTTTGGCGCTGTATCAAATACCAGTATAGGAGAATGACATATTCTTCCTTCCTTTGTTTTGGTTATCTCATCGAAGGAGAGCTATAAGCTTATAAGTGACAGTTTAAATTCCTACTGTCTAGTCTAGTACCTATCACGCTCCAAGAGCTCTAGCAATGCAGTGCAACAGCAGCCTTAAAGATACCAATTCGAGAGTTTTGAAATACGGCGGTTGATTTATACTATGCGGCGGCTTATATATTTTATTTATTTACACTACAGTAGCTGCTCTAGTTTCGCAACTGTACCACAGTCTTCAGGAACACTGGGAAACGTGTTTTCACCATAAAGATATAGAAACTGTTTAAGAGTTAAGAAATTTTAAATACGGCAGCTGAATCTGTTACCTGTCTCGTATCACATTCTAGTAGCGCCAGCATCGCAGCGGAGTGTGTTCCAGCAGTAGCCACCTTCAGGAGCACCGACAGACGGGCCCTTCGTCCTGGCACCAGGGCGAGCAGCTGCAGCGCCGCGGCAGTCAGACACATCGCGCCGCCCAGCCCAACCGTGATCTTCACTATACCACGGAGGTCTTTTTCTACATCTGTCTGCAAGGGAAGAATCTCAAAATAATGTTCAGGGTTTACTATATTATGCTTATGTAGTTAATATGATCGATCTGATACGAAGGATGTGCTGAAAAAAGAAAATTAAAGTGGAAACATTAGATATATAAATATAAAATGTAATTCAACTTAGCAGATCTTGAAGAAAAAGAGATCGATCGATCAGATGAACTACATAACATAATGTAAACTTTGAACGTTCTTTCTTAGTTACTGAGGTGAGCAAAAAGGTATCACATGGCGTTTACTTACAAGGGTAGACCTGGCCACGGTGAAGAGCGCATAGGTCCCCAACCCCCGACACCTGCAAGCCACGTGGGTGGGCTCCGGAACCCGCACCTCACAAGCCTTGGTGCTCCACGACCGAGGTTCAGAAGGAGTTCGCAGACCACATGCTAGCTTTGATGCTGTAGAACAAATAGATAAGATATTCAGAGAAATAACCACACATGAAAAATATCATACTCATAAGTACACATAGATAATATTAATTTACATTCGAACGTCTTCCAACCGTATCAAATTCAAATAGTTTTATTGCAAGTCACAAATTATATCAATGTGTCGAAAATACAATTTTATTATTCATACATTTGACAATTACGCCTATGTAAATATACGTCTGCGAAGTAATTCAATAGGGGATCGGACTGTTCCTAAATATACCATCTTATGAATTATTTTTAAAATATAATACATTAGTAGCAGACGATTCGCGAAGAAAAAAACAAAATCGGTTCAAAAACGAATTTACAGTGATTTTATAAAGTTTCAATATGTCTGTCTCTTGCAAAAACGGTTTTTGGTATGGAGATTATATGGCGTTACTAACAAATGACGTCACAAGTGGGTATGTGCCTCTCTGTCTAATCTTGAATTTCAAAACTTTATAACTCGGTCAATTTTAAAGATAGAGCAAAAATTCTTTTAGTGTTCGATGACAGAAACTGAGAAGTTTGGATTTATAAAATAAAAAAAAGTAGTCCGATACCCTATTTCAGGGCAGGGTTAAGCATGAATGCGCGTATGCAAAAATATACTCTACTCTATGCTGGGATGACGTGCCTATTACAGCAAAAGTTTTATCAATTAACAGTATGTGCATTTTTGACATGTGAGGACATAGGCATGAAGCATCTACTTCAGCATCACTGTACCTGACGTGAAAAAGAACTCACCAACAGCGCTATAGTTCTTGACATGCGTGAACAACAACGTCACGGTATGCTGCAAAGAAGTGTCCACTCCCGCACCGCTGGCCCACACCTGGATCTGCTGTGACGCGAGGAGGTATTCCATCTCTCTCCCACTCCTGGAAAATGACTCACTGCATCATGCAGTAAAAATAACATTGAAATCAAAATAAATAAACTTATAAAAACGTAAATAACAAATGAACTGAGTAAATACTATTTAAAATTGATAATAAACTGAAATCGCTAATTTAATGTAAAATAAGGAAAAGAAGGTAAAGGAAAGGTAGCTAAAAAGTAGAAAAAAGTACGAACTAACACCAATTATTAAGAAAAACAGCGTTGAGTTGTGGTTCCTATTTGCTGGAACTACACTTCAACTTATGCTGAGCTGTAGCCTTTTTACAGCACACTGTTAAAATGAGACCACTTGCAGTGTACGCTTTGCACATCCTGCGATTTAATTCTTTCTTTGAAGAAATCGGACGCTCGATTGCAGTGATTGTGTCTGTCTATTATTATGTTATGTACCTGTCTTGTTTTTTGTTTAATTGTTGTTTACTTATATAATGTAATGTAAATGTAATGCTGTAAATAAATGTATTCTTATTCTTATTCTTATAATTAAGTGAATTAACAGTAGTCTGGAAAAGATAATTAATCTTTAACAAGTAAATCTCCAGGGCCCCGTTTCACGAAGCTACAATTTACTAGTAACAAGTTACAATTTGATATGCATTGCGTAGCCAATTCGCCAAAATTGGAATCCCTTATCGTTTTACCTCGTTGTTTACGCAATGTACATCAAATTGTACTTGTAATTTGTAACTTGTAGCTTCGTGAAACGGCCCCCAGATGAATGGGGTAAACTAAAGACAAAGCTTCGAATCTTAAAAGAAACAGAATAATTATAAGAAGTGTAATATTATGTTAAGTTTTCTTTCCCTATTTGATAAAAAATATTTCGGATTTGGAGCAAGAGCTTAGAATCTACTGATATTTTAAGAATGAAAAAATGCACAATATGTAATGCTTGAGGAGTTTCTTTGGTTGTTCTTGCAACAGAACTTGCCAATCATGACGTCACATACTGACTGTAAATATTTTCTTGTAAAAACAATATTTTTATTCTTATTTCCAGCTATAAAAATACTCACTTGAGTTCGATAGACCTCCTTAAGGATGGCAGCCTCGCAGTGAGATCATGATACTGCACAGCCACTATCGACGCATTTCCCGTTCTGCCAACCAGTTCAACTCCCACAGAACCTAGTAGCCACTCTTCAGACCTCATCGCATTGAGGGTCAAAGCAAAGTGGGCGGCGTGGTCGTCTCTCGCTGGCTTGGTCTTCACCGAGAACTCGTGAAGGTGGACGTCCAGATGGTCTTTCATGCCAGCCGTGTCGGCTACTGCGTTTTGGAGGTCGTAGATTTTCTGTGAAAGAAATTATAGTGTTTTCCATCGCTGTAATTCCACTTTTCTAACCAAATATGGACAAAAAGTTAAGAAGAAAGTTTTATCTTAGCTTTGTTTGGCTATGGTTGCATTTTCCAGATCTAAAAGGAACATATAAGGGGTATTCATTATAATTACATTGTGAATTGACTCCAATTTAGCTGATGAACTTTAAAAATGTTTTGAGCAACGCGGCTGCTCTCCTTAGGGTCGGGCCACACTTATCGACGGCTATCGCAAAACGCGCGAAAAGTAAGGGCGAATGATGCGAAGGGCTTTCCATACTTCGCGCGCGTTTTGTATCGGCAAACCGTCGATCGCCGTCGATAAGTGTGGCCCGACCCTTAAGAAACATAATTTAAAATAGAGAAAAATATTTATTTTCTTTAGGAAAACAATCCCCAATAATCCCGACCTCTTCATCCAAAAACGCGTCCGGATGCTTCAACAGTGTGTCGTAAATCTTCAACAGATGCTCAACGCTCTCGACCCTATCCTTAGGCTTTCCAGCAGGGGAGAGTAGGTAGTATAGCATATCCCTCGAGTGCTGGAGGGGGAGGGTGCCTTCCCCGGGGTGCGCGGGGAGGGAACGCAGCACGGCGCCATATTGGTGCGCCACGTGCGACACATTGCCCCAAGAGTAGCCGTAGGAGATCCGGAGGAACTGGAAATAATACGAAAGAATACGTTATGGAATCAATCTATTTATTTACACGCGAATTCAAACGAATATAAGGTAATATAAGGTTACGATGGTTCTGTAACAGTATGAAAATAATTTGTCATTTCGCGTACCGTTTTGTCTTTTGGTACTTTGAGTTTTTAGCGTTACCTATGTGTCGAAAGGAAAGTGAAAGTTGATTTAAATAAAAGAGTGTGTCTTTTTTTGACGATAATATAAAAAAAAACTCCAGTTTTATTACAAAATAAGTTATGCTTCTCTTTGTTTGATTTTGTTAAGTAAAATTAAAAATTCAATTCTCACTAACCTGCTCAAAAATATCCTTGAGGGAATCTGAAACGCAACCGGAGAAATCCGGAGACATCCATTTCACTCCGTGTTGACCAGTTTTAGGCTCGCAAAACCTGGAAGAACAAAGTTTACTATCTAAAGGTTGGACAGCAAAAGAAAAATATTGCGCAAAACTAGTACAGCTAGCGGCATCTTTAGCTCTGAGCGAGCGGTACCTCTCTTTCAGTCACCCCACCCTTACCCTATACGAGAAAGAGAGTCACCGCTCGCTCAGAGTTAAAGATACGTGCCGCTAGCTGTAAGTTCAGTTTCTTCTATACTTACTTGGTATACTTGAATTAGGAGCTGGTGTTTAATTTTTCTGGTCAGCTTCAACGAAATTATTTCATTGGTCAGCTTATGTAAGTATAAATCGGTGATAAAAATACAAAATTTGATTTTGAATTTATGTATATTAGCTAAACGTTCGGACAAAGTTTTATTCTCACATTATGATAATTAGAAGAAGAAATGAACCCGTAAACTTTAGGATCCAGACAGAAAGATAATTTTATTCGGGACTTTAGCCACTCGTATAATTTAACGTACTCATCTAAATGAGTACTTATTACCCTAAGGTAAAGTTATTTTTAACCATTCCTTGTCCTCTTACTATATAAATAGTGGTCATACTTGTATGCTTACCTAGTAGACTCTCCGCTGTGTCCTGGAGGGCAAGTGGCGGAGGCGTGGGCCCCCGGTGCAGTCTTGGGCCACCTCAGGCCGTGCGATGCCTCTGCCTGGCAGGCCTCGTCGTTGGGCGCCAGGGCCCACATCGTGACTCCCCTGGCGTTGGTCCCAGCCACGGACGACACTTGGCACCGGAACTCGCCAGATTTCTGGCGAGAACGTTTCGACAATATTTTATACTTAGACTAGCGGCACGCCAGTGGCTACGCCCGCTTTATTTTTTTAATTTTCCCGTGAGAAAAACTTATTTCCCGTAGTATGAAGTAGCCTTTGTTACTCAGGGACAATTTAGCTTTCTAATAGTGAAAGAATTTTTAAAATCGGTTCAGTAGTTTTTGAGTTAATTTATTACAAACATACAAAAATACAAAGGTCTTTATAATATTATTAGTATTAAGTATGATAAATACCCAAATATTTATACTAGGTTTTCTACTTTGCGATGATGATTTGATAATTAGCAAATTTTATTTTTTATTAATTATTATTAAGTTGGAACTGCACAGTAGAGTGACACTTTACAATATACAGTGCATTAGTTTAGTAACTGTCACGCTGTACAATAAATAAATAAATGGCGATCTTTAACTCCAATACGCTTTGTCTGACGTTGCTGTTCCGATTTTATTTACTTAACCAAATAAATCTGCTCTGCTCTGCTCACCCCTTTATGTATAAGAGCGCGACTTTTTGTATCTACATCTGGCATAAAATCTGGTATGTGTTAAAACAACATGACGTACATTATCATAACCTATTTTCTTACATACTTCTTCGGAGGAATATATTTCAAAAAGATCTAGAAAGATATTCTGAGATTTGTATACATTTCATACCGAGTGTTTATCTTATCTTATATCCACAGTTAATGTTATTCCCGAATTAGTATGATTGATCTTGGAATAACACGGGCTATATACGTATAGAAGTTTGTTATACAGTATGTCTGGTTACCGGTGTCCGACCTATTTAGGCTTAGCAATATGATCCTTAAATAGTTTAGAAAAGAGGACTACTTGAATGAATCTGACCTTCTAAGATCCTGATAAGTAGAAGGAAAATAGGAAATAAAATATCAATTTAATGGTGTAGAAAAAATAAATAACAATTTATGTAAAGTTATTTCAAACAATTATTTTTGTACCCTGGCCGCCATTTCAGAAAAGTAGGCAAAATGTTTTATTATGATGGATATGTTGATAAAATTGATAATATTACTTAGCCTTAACGGGTCGGACACCAGTGACCAGACATACTGTACACGTAGTATCAAGTACGAGGGCTGATTGATAAGTTTCCGAAACGACAAAGAAAAACTTTAAAAATCTATTTAAAATAAATTTATTTCTCAACGTAGTTTCCTTCTACCTCGATGCATTTAGTCCAGCGCTTCTCCAATGCCGTTACACCAGTTTGATAAAATGTTTTCTCCAACCCCTCAAAATACTCGTCCACGGCAACAATGACTTCTTCATTTGATGAAAATCTCTGGCCACCTAACTATTTCTTCAGGTTTGGGAATAAGTGGAAGTCACATGGGGCCAGATCCGGGGAATGGGGTGGATGCGGTAGCAATTCGAACCGCAATTCATGGAGTTTGGCGACTGCAACCATTGACGTGTGTGCAGGTGCGTTGTCATGGTGGAACAAAACTTTTTTCTTGGCCATATGTGGTCGTTTTTTCTGGATTTCTTCACTTAATTTTTGCAGCAAGCTTGCGTAGTACTCTCCATTTATTGTTTTTCCTTTTTACCCACGACGGACGGAACGGAACGGAGGCGGTATATGCGTTTGGGGTAAGAGGTTGTTTGTTTGTTTGTTTGTTTGTTTGTTTGTTTGTTTGTTACCTTCTATCTCGAAAACCACTGGACCGATTTAGTTCCGGTTTTTTGCATTGAAAAGGTATCACTTCAACTTAGGATCTTAGATATGTTTTATGTAGGTAGACCATCAGGGAGCGCTGCAGCAGCCAGATAAGTTGGCAACACAGGAGTTATCAAAAACTACCGAATCGATTTCGATGCAGTTTTTTGCATTCAAAAGGCTTCATATTGGAGCTGGTTGTTAGACATGCTTTGGGGCGGTAGACCACCAGGGAGCCCTGCAGCAGCCACATAAGTTGGTACTACAGGAGTTCTCACAAAGTACTGAATCGATTTCGATGCGGATTTTTGCATTCAAAAGGCTTCATTTTGGAGCAGGTTCTTAGATACGTTTTATGGAGGTAGACCACCAGGGAGCCCTGCAGCAGCCAGATAAGTTGGTACTACAGGAGTTCTCAAAGAGTACTGAATCGATTTCGATGCGGTTTTTTGCATTCAAAAAGCTTCATCTTGGAGCGGGTTCTTAGATACGTTTTATGGAGGTAGACCACGAGCGCTGCAGCAGCCAGATAAGTTGGCACTACAGGAGTTCTCAAAAAGTACTGAATCGATTTCGATGCGGTTTTTTGCATTCAAAAGGCTTCATTTTGGAGCTGGTTGTTTGATATGTTTTGAGGCGGTAGACCACCAGGGAGCCCTGCAGTAGCCAGATAAGTTGGCATTACAGGAGTTTTCAAAACTACTGAACCGGTATCTTTACCTAACTGTACATGACTACCTGTTCTTACTTCCACTCTGTCATTTATTATTTCTGTGTGTGCAATAAAGTATATTCATTCATTCATTCATTCATTCTTTACAGATCAGGTTCTTGGACATGTTTTTGGCGCATGGCGGTAGACTTTAAAGAAATACTACAACAGCGAGGATAGGTGGCCGCTTGGACACTAAGTAACTAGTAGTCTCAATATCGCACATACCAAATTTCTGCCAAATCCAAACAACATCCATCATTTTGATTACCGCCAGTTAGTTTTAAAAAGGCATACTAATAAATTATGTATATTTAATTACTAGCATAATATACAATATCGAAACACAAAGAAAACAAAATGTCGTCATTTTTAATGATATGTTTTAGTGTGCTAAGTGATAACAAACAAAAGTAACGTACTTTCCAAAAAGTTTAAAATAAAAACAAAATTGAAAATTTTAAAAAACCCACGCCGGATGTTAAAACATATTCAAATAAAAAACAAAATTGAAAATTTTAAAAAACCCACGCCGTATATTAAATTATATTAGAATAAAAAGGATTAAATAACATTTTTGGAAATCCCCCGACCAGAGTCAAATAAGATAAGAAATATAAAATAAAGAAATCTATAAAAAGAGTGATTTCTCACGAAATCCGCCACACAAACAACGAATTATGACCTTTCTTAGTAAGGAACGTTTACGTACCTACTTACCTCTTGCTTTCTCGTAGAGATAGACACAGCAATAATATTTATTAATTTAGGTACTATTACATACTCATCTATCTAATAATATGATACAAATCCAATAAAACACGTCGGGGGCTGCCATCATCGCTCTCTTTGTTCGAAATTTCAGTTTAAATATTGTAACTACTTATTTATATTACTCAAAAACTAAATATAATGTAGATTCTGAATAAGTAAAACTCACGGTATTTATATAAAATTTATTAATG